>JANHAO010000010.1:0-86269 GCA_026873985.1 Saraca asoca
TAAAATAATTTCTATAAATAATTATAATGAAATATAATTTATCATAGATTAATATAAATAGAATTAGAAGAAAAATTATATTTTATCTTCTAAAATTTGCACTTGGAACAAATGAGCTTATGAAGTTTCTATTTGAGATAAATTATCTTATTTCTATTAAATTTTATGTTTGATTTAATTATGTCATTTTTAGAATAATTCATAAAGTGAAATTGATCGATTTTAAACTTCAAAAAATAATTTATTCTAAATAAAAATTTTAGAAAGGTAAATTATACTTTCATCAGTATTTGATGTCCTTGCATAATTTGCTGACTAATATTTGACTTTGAAAATGATTTGAATATCATTATTTGTAATAATCATAAAAGATTAAAAGGAATAAAATTAAAGAAAATTTTAATAATTGATTATTTTATTCCATCCGTCCTACGTTTATGGAAAAAAAATATTATTGACGTCTCATATTGACCATATTTTTCAATATTAATTGTTGCCTTTTGTTAATGATAAAACATATATTATATATATAGACACAGTTATGTAAATAAGGAGTTCTAATTTTAGATTTACAACAACAACAAAAAAACAATATCTAAAGAACCAAAAGTAACCCTTTTAATTTTATAATTGCAAAAATAGTCTATTTGGAATTGTGGCCTTTTGGAGGCAGAGAAGCAGACGTAGAGCGGGAATGCATTTTCTGCTTGTTTTCCACTCATAAGTGGGCGGAAAACCTTTTCCATGGGCCCCATGAAATTTTTTCCTCTCATTTTCCTTTCTGTCCATTTTCCTTCCATCAGTCAAGCAGCGGAAAAATAACTTTTTCCCCCAATTTTCCTTCAAAATTTTCCTCTCCTCCCATTTCCCTTGCTAACAAGCAGGGAGTAAATGATCTACTCTTGTAGCTGACTAAACTTAAAAATTGACAGAGTCCTATTCATGTTATGGTAGAAAAGGGTGGAGAAACTAAAAGTAGGATTTAAAACTTGAAAGTAAAATAATGATACCTAATAAATTTTGAAAACCTATAGGAAGAGAGTGTGAGGTCCAAATTTGAATTTGAATGAGAGAAGCAAGAGAGGGAAAAGAAGGTTTGAAATCAAATCTTGAATTAGAATCTAAACTACAAGCCTAAACAACAAAGCCAATAAGAAAGCAAAGTAATTGAAGTTAGTTTCAGCAAAAAGCAATCAAGGCGAGGAAGGAAAACACATGACTTGCAACAAATGATAAAAGCTTTTATTGATTTTAGCATAGAGGATACATCAATCATAGCCATGGATTCATTCTTTGTAACAAATAAGTAAAACAGTGCGATTAGTCAAATCAACTTATGTAATTGTTCAACTTTCACAAAAAAAGCTACTCATCACAGTGAAGTGCAGTGGAGAATGAAATGCCGTGAAAAATAGCATAAATAATAAATAGTGTGGATAGTCATGATTTTAAATAATTCATTTTTTAATCAATTTAACTTACCTCAACTATATTTTATCACATAGAATCTTATTCTAGAGTTGATAAAAATTATAACAATTTCCAACTCCACATTCTACCCTTTAGCCAAACTGCCACCATCATTCTCCACTATGGATTTTAATTTCATTTTTTTCCTAAGCTTAGCCTCAATTGACATCTTTTAAAGTATCTCTAATTCTTATTATAATACTTAGGATTTTATCCTCTCTTGCCCCTTGTTTGGTAAAGTGGAAAAAGGGTGGAAAGAAAAATTTTAGAGGAAAATAAGAGTGGAAAATGGATTTTTCCTTTGCTTGGTTGAAGAAAAAAAAAATGGAAGGAAGAAAAAATTGGTGGAAAATTTTCATGGCCCTACTCCCTTTGTTTGGCAAAATGCCTTGGCCCCTAATTAGTTTAATGAAGGTTGTCTTTAAGCATTAATGGTAGGTTTTTCAAAAAAAGAAAAAAAAAGAAAAAAAATACTTCCTCATCTTTTTATTTATCATTTTAAATATTTTATTTTTTCCATGCAATCTTATAATTTCATTAAATTTATTTTACTTTCTATTAATTTCATTTTACTTTTTTTTTCATTTTCTTTCCTCTCATTTTCCACCCAACTAATCAACAAAACACCATTTTTTTTCCTCTTATTTTCTTTTCTCTATTTTTTTCCACTCATCTAAGTGAAGCATTACCCTCTGATTGGTAGAATGGAATTTGGGTGGAACGAAAATTTCAGATGAAAAAAATAGTGAAAAATAGAAAAGGCTTCTAGTTGGTAGAGGAAGAAAAATGAGAGGAAAAAAAATGGGTAAAAAAACCAATAGGCCCCATGCCAACTTTTTTCCATGCATTTATGCATGGAAAAGGAGCAAAAAATGAAAAATGCAAAAGGCATTTCGCTCCTCTGCTCTCCTAGCCTTCAAGGCCTCCAATCGCTGCTTCTTCATGCCAAGGAGGAGTGGTTTGAGGAGTGAAAATTGGACCCAGCTCAGATACAGAAGACAGTCAAGGAGTAGTTGCTTGAGGGGAGCTGTGACGATCAGAGTCAATAGAATTAGAGGTAGAGACAATAGTAGGGCCATTACGAGTGAGCATGATGAGGTAGAAAGCAAGATGTTCTTCCTTGGTGCAAGGAGGTTGGTCATGGGTGTGCTTGGAATGCTTTTGTTTAGCCCATGGCTCCAGATAATGAAGGTTAGCATATTTGAAGGTGAAGGAAGGTGTAGCTATGGTGGGTGATTTCAGACCTTCAAAAGCCATCTGATCCAAATTGAAACCAAACCTATGTTGAATGCGGAAGACAAAATAGAATTTGAATTGAAAGAAAGAAAATGTTTTCACCTTGAAATTTGGAGTTTGGTGAGTTTGAAGAGATGAGGGGTTACAGTGGGTATATAAAGGGAGTAGGCTTTGGAGTTGGAGGATCCTGTAACCGATTGTTGATATCGACAACTGTTAATTTGTACCAAATCAGTATTGTTGTAGAATGATTAGCTTCACATGTTCAATCAGGCAACAAAGGTGACATTATCGAATTCTTCAACCTTTGCCTCTCCTTATCCAGGTATTTACTTATTTAGCAGTTGCCATACATCTTCCTTGATTTTGCTTATAGTTTGTAATTTTTATTTTTCTTAAGCATTTAGGTAAGTTTGCTTGTGAGTGATAGTATTATGAGAATTCTATATTAATGTCTTTAATTTGAAGAAATTTCAACTAAGTGGAGGTCTTCCCAACAAAGAGGGAAAAGTAAGCTCTGGAACTTCACATAGTTGTAAAAGCATTTTTTTCCTTCAAATCATATCTTGATTTTGGCATGAAGTTAAATTGTTACAAATTAAATTCTTCTTACTGTTTTACAGATTTGTTTTGACATGTAGAGGTATTGATCATGCAGTTGCTAATAATGAGATTCCAAGCAAAGCTCAAGAGTTGCCAATATTGTTTAAACAGGTGATTTTCATTATATTATATGAATACCTCCTGGAAAACTATTAACATATTTATATATTTGAAGTGTATCTTGATTTGAATCCTTCAAGTATTATTACTTCAATTTTCTTGCAGATATGTCAATGAAAAAATGATGCATGGTTCAAATATGCTATCATGGTTCTGATGATGTCTATGACAAGGAATATAGTAATTGACTTTGTTTTAGTTCTGTAGTCGTTCCTTGCTAGTATGGCAGCATCTAGTACACTAACTTCTACTTTGAGGCTAATTACCAAAGCAGCATTTGAGGATTCCAAGAATGGTCTTTGTAAAGAAGCCTGTAGGTTTAATTATCCAATGCTTTTAATTTCTTGTTGATTAAAGAAGGGGTTATCAAATTTCTAGAAATATGAATTTCTAAAAATCAAGTCCAACTCAGGTTGAATTATCAAAGGGCACACTATTAATTTAGAACTTAGTTGCACTGATGTTTAACTTGGCAACAATTTGAACTTCTTTCTTTTAATTTCTACCACCTTTCATTTGTAAATTTTGTTTAGAGTAAGTTTGTAGATTCATGTCTTAACATCATGTTTCATGAAGTTATTGATGAGTTATAAATGATTCACCTACAACCTAAGTGAGAATATAAATAAATTTCTTTGCTGATGAAGTGTCAACAGACTTGGTGGAATGAATTTTTGGTAGCCTAATATCTCAAAATACAATGAGCTATTTTCATTTTCTTTATTATCTAGAGTAGCAATCACTTTTTCTTCTAACTACATAATTCTATGAAATTTTATTCCAATTTCTTGTCTTTACTTTGTGCTATACATTTATGATTGTTAAATGCTTACTCCCTGAAGTTACTGATCACTTTTTGTCATTCTAATTGAATTATCCTGGTAGTTTTATTTTTCGCCATATCAGCATTCTTTGAGCTTCTTTGTGTTCTTCTCTATGCCTTTTCCTTTCCAAGGCTACCAAATGTGAAGTATTACCATTCAAAAGCAACATCAGAAGGATCCAAAATTGTTTCAGTTAATCTTGCAGCTAGTGGCATCCATACATTACCTAGAGGAGATACTAGGACACATAGTTTACCTAACTGGTATTCATCACAACATAATTTGTTTACCTTTTTTTGGGTGCTTCATTTATTGTATAAGAGTTGATGTTTTATTATTTTAGGTATGCTCTTGTTTTGATTTCAATGTATAATGTGTGGGATCTGATCAAAAGATATGTTCTGCTATTGAATTTCTTGAAGTCAGAATTGCGGAAGTTCATCATAGTAGCAGTTCTAGTTCGTCTTTTACTTGTGCCAGCATTTTATTTCATTGCAAAATATGGCGACTGAGATTGGATGATATTGTTGACACCTTTGATAGTAGCTCAGATGATGATGATGATGATGATGATGATGATGATAATGATGTAAGTCTTATGATGGGTTGCTCTTATGGTTAGCAAAATTATATTTTCTTTCCTCTTATTTTTTATCTAACCAATCAGCAAAATTTCATTTTTTCCCTTTTTCTTTCCTCTTATTTTCTATCCAATCAATTAGCAAAACTACAATTTATTTTTTTCTCATTTTCTTTCTGCCCATTTTCTTTCTTCTCATTTTTTCCTCTATTTTTTTCTTCTCTACCAATCAGGGGGTTAGTCTCTTACCCTCTGCTTGGTAGAGTAGAAAAGGAGCAGAAAGAAAATTTAAGTAGAAAAGTTGGATGGAAAATAGTTTTTGCTCTTGCTTGATTGAGAGTGGAAAATAAGCAGAAAAGAAAAGGGTTGGAAAGACACCGATGGGCCTCACATCAAATTTTTTTCTATGCATTTATGCGCGAAAAAGGACCAGAAAACTCTCCACTTCTACTAAGTTATTGCTTGCTCCTCACTGTGGTTGTCTTCGTCCCTTACCCCTGTAATTCACTATTTGCTAAGTTGTTTCCTCCTTCAGCTCGTGCTTTCTACTCGTTGCTTCCTCTACTTCTATGTGGTCATGGGCTTCGTCATGATCTACTTTTGTGTGCTCCATCTTCACTTCGCTGGCATCATCGGGATCTGTTTCTATTTCACTGTGCTCTGCTTTTGCTTCCTACTTCTTCACTTTGCCTTCCTCTGCTTAATTTGTTGATCTATCGAAGGTTAAGAACTCAGCCAAAAGGAAGGTTTTGATGCAAGCCATGTATAGAGTCAAGGTGTAGACACATGGTGTTTGTAACATATTTGTTGCGGCTTTCTCAGGCTCTGCAAAGAAATTGTCATATGTGAATGTGACCGACACATATTCATAGGCTCAAGCTTTTACAAGTTTGCAGAATTTTTTTAATGAGGAAATCAGAAGTATATTTTTTGGTGGGAGATTTACTATGCTTCAATCAGTTGGTTTATTGCAATGCTTTTAGCTTGCAAGTATGAGGAAGTTTTTGTGGCTGTTGTTGGAGATGACAAAGCATTGGAAGGATGGTCTAATAAAAAAAAAAAAAAAGAAGACCAACACATGTACATTCTCACTAAAAAAAAAACAAAGTCTAGTTGTTGAACTAGACATTGAAAATTCCTTAAATTGATTTTACTCAGTTGAAGTATTTGTCTTTTTTTTTCCATGATTTTTATGCAGTTAGTGTTGTAATAAATTATTAAATTTTACAAACGAGAGTAAATTAGGTAAGGCACTTCTTAAGAATTTCTTATGTATACATTAAAGTACTATATAAATTTTTTTTTTCTTCCACTTTTCTTTCCTCTCAATTTCTTTCCAACTAATTAACAAATTTACATTTTTTTCCCTTTTCTTTCCTCTTATTTTCTTTCCAACCAATCAATAAAATTACAATTTCTTTTCTTCTCATTTTTTTTCTCTCATTTTCTTTCTTCTTATTTTCTTTCCTCTATTTTTTTCTTTCCAACCGAGCTAGGGGTTAGTCCTTTAATTCACCATCTAATCACATAAAGACTTGTAAATAAAAGATGTACAAATTAATTTTAATCAATTCCTTTGTCTGAATTCATAAATTCTCATAAATTTGTATCTTCTTTCTTGGTGGACTTTCATGGCGGCCAAACCTTGCAAGGTTTGACATAGTTGTTCTTCATTTTTAACAACATAATTATCTCTATAACCTGATTTCATAACACAATTCCATAATCTCACATAAGTAGTTTTTGGGAAGACTTAGATGTCTTTATGCTTGTAAAACCTGAAATAATAACCTCTAGATTAGTTTAAGATCCTACTAAAATTACTTAACTAGCTAGTCTTGATTTATCTTTACCATGAACTAATCTGCTTAATAGTTTTGCTTTTGAATGTGTGAGTGATTGGGTGTAATTTTTTGTGTATGCATGTAAATGCCAAAGACAAGAGATAAATAGATACTCATAACTCATATCTAATCAAAATAAATAAAGATGTCTGATACCAAAATATGTGTAACATTCCTTACCCAAAATATTTTTTGGGGAACAAAGTCAAAAGTTTATGCCAAGCTTCCCACAACAGACATGAAAAGCCTAAGTCATCTTATATTGAAGTTAGAGTTGAAATAAGTTTTATAAAAAATAGTCAATTAGCAAAAAACTACTAAAATATTTTATCAAAATAACCTTCAACAAATAGAGTTAAGATATATGGCCCTACTAGATACTCAGCACTAACGTCACACATAACAAGAGTCTCATGTAAGTCCATGAATAATATATAATGGAAGTAAATGTGGATGATCCCTATCGAGTGAGTTGCATTAGTCAGCAAAGTATCTTTATATTGGCATCCTATGGAAGTGGCACCAAAAAAATGATAACAATGGGGTAAGTTATAAAGACTTACCATTTGTTTGTTTGGGTTGAAATTAGAGGGAAAGAAAATTATCACAGAAAATTAGGCAGGAAAATACTGTTGACTTGTGCTTGGCGAAGGAAAGAAAAAAAGGACAAGAGAAATGTAATGGAAAATTACCTGTAGGACCCATGGGGATAGTTTTCTGTTCAAACTCAAGTAGAAAAAGTATGGAAAACCATTTGCTTACCTTCACGATAGCATTGTCTCTAGTAAGTTCATGGATTTCGTCAGAGAACAAAAATAACATTAGAAATAACAAATGTCAAGAGGAACAAGGTCCAGTTCTATAGTGTACTTTCTAGCATTTTCTTTTCATCGTCCATGACCAGCATCACCATAGGTAAGGTGTCAGTTATGATCTAAAACCTAATCTTCTATCTTTCCAAACATCCGTCCACTGTTGACTTCCATTGGAGCCATACCCAATCATGGGGCTCCACATGGTCCTTCCTCTTCACCTCTATAGCCAACTATGTCATTGTCTACCTCTTCCTCCATTTCTTATTGGCACTGCTCCTCTATCATGGCTAACTCATTCCTCTTGAACTTATACCCACCATTCATAACCTATCCATACCCTTTATCTCAGTCACAATTTTTCATTGGGATATTGCTCTTTGTCGTTGTCAAGATCCAAAAGACTTCATGATTCTGGCACCACTCCAAAACACCCTTCAGTGGTTGCTATATTTTCCTCTAGGCACCTAACTATCGAAGTTGGGTTTTCTTCTGGTCCTACATATAGTACCTAACTTGCTTCTTCTATATGTGGAGACTTGTCCTCATCATCCTACGATGTTATAAGTTGATCTTCTAACTCTTCAATCATTCCATCTTAACATTGATGTCGTTCTTATGGCTGGAATTTTCGTAATTGTTTCAAGTTTTGGCAATCCTCTTCACCATTTTGATGTATTCGGTGATTTTTTTGGAGTGCATGCTTCCCATTTGTGCTGAATTTCTGGATTGTATTATTTGGTTGCAACCTAGTTTGCCATATCACTGTCTTTCTTTAGCACTTTTTCATAGGTGGATGTAATGAAATTGCCACTTGGATTTGCAATTCAATATTCAATAGCACAATTTTGCTACTTTTTCTCAACTTTTATGTGAAAATACATATGGGAAAAAAGAAAAAGGAAAAAGCTTGATGATGCTAGAGAAATTGAGTCAAAAGCTCAATCTTACTCTATATTAAGCTCAAGCAAGGAAGCAATTATTGAAAAAAGGAAACTTTTATGAAAAAAGAAAAATTAAAAAGATGTGAAGGTGAATGAGGCATTTTCTTGATGTAGAAGGTCCTAAATTTGGAAGATATCTTTTTTATGTTAATCTTCACTATTGTATATAATTGGTATATATAACTTTTTTTTCTCTTTTCTTTCCTTTTATTTTCTACCGAACCGAACAACAAAATTGCAATTTCTTCTCTTCTTATTTTCTTTCCTCTATTTTTTTTCCCTCTTACCAAGCAGGGGGTTAGTGAATAAATTTCATACAAACAGACTTTAGAATCCTTGTAGTATTGAGTGTTTTATTTCCTAGCCTCTTTTTACATATAACACTTGCATAAATATAGTTATGCCACATTTCTTATTTTAAAAATGTTATCCAATTGCTTGTTTTTCTCAGATTTCTCATATTGCATAATTTCTTCTACATAGGCACATTCATAGGTAAGCATATTGAATCCATAAAAAATTAGTCAAGTCATAGCATTTTTGTTATACATACATTTTAGTATAAGCATGCTCATTCTAAGGCATAATCATAACTATAAGCATAATTAAAATATTTATGCATAAGCATAAACTCATTGTCATAATTATATTCATGCATAAGCTCAATTTGGTCTATCCCCATAATCACATTCATGCCTAAGCATAAACTCATAATCATATTCATTTATAACCTCATTCATGCATGAGTAATAATTGAAGCATAATAAAATTCATAAGTAAATTCATGCACACACAAGCATGATCATGTTTTTCCATCTCAATTTTCTTTTTAAGCTAACCTTATTTATCTCTTCTTCCCTTATCCCTCCTTAACCAACATTATCCATCTCTTCATATTTATATAGTGCAGTTTTGCATTCATTCATTTTTCCCATCAATCTTGCTATGTACATGGTGTTTCCACATAAGCAATATGACCATAATTCATTAGGTGTGATGACACTGTTAATCATATCACAATTCACTTTATTCTTGATCATAAGGCCATTAGAGCTTTCATAAAAAAAAAATTTTAGAAAAATATAATCCTTATAATGGGCTAGTCAAAATACATGCTTCCTATATCTTAGATTTATTTGATTTTATTCAATTCTTTTCCATGTGAATCAATTATTTCTAAATTATTTCATTTCTTACTCTTAGTTTTATTTTATACTCTAAGCCTAGTTGTGGGCTTACTACCATCATGCAATGATTATTCCTACTATTCCTTACATTGGTTGATACATGTAAGACTAGTACAAAATAAAAACTTACAAAGCTAATTAGAGCCCTTGGCCTATCATCTTGCCAAGCAAATAAGTTAGGCCTAAGCACATGCCAAACCACATAATTCCAACAAGAAAACAAGAAAATACTTAGCATTTATTGGGTTCCTTGGATTTAGCCATAAAGCTCATTCTATGGGTCAAGCTTCACTTTTACAAGCACTTAAATATGTTAGTTAGTAGCCCAATTAACAAATAAACACATGTAAGATTAAAGTTATGAATTTGGACTTCTACAAACTCAAACATAACATGCACATTAATTCCACTAACTAAAATTTTATCAATTTAAGGTATTTCATCTTGCACATGGTCAAGCACCTTAACCCATACTCTTCCAAATCTAAATGTTTGACATGCATTGAAACTTGGCACATGCAACACACATTCAAGGTTCAAAGGCAATCATACAAATAATTTTAATAATCATGACCATGATACTTAACAAGTAGATATTATGTAAGATCACAAAAATTCATATAATTTGCTGTAGTCAAACTCAAATAAATTTTGAACTTTAAATATTTATTACTTCCCTAGTGGTCAAAACCCTAAGGTCCTATTTAGCAAAAATTCCTTTCTTTAACCCTTTTTTTCCCTAAAGGGTCGAGCTTACCCTAAACTAGTGGATTCTTTCATTCATGATTTTTTAACATGCAAATTTATCTTTAGATTTATTCATATACATGCTATCAAGCTAGCACAAAATTAAACCATGGCACCCTCAGGTTTCCCTTAGTGGCTAAACCTAACACAAATTTAAGGGAGAAAATTTTATTTTCAATTTTACAAAATTTAGACATGTAAGGATAAACCTTAGTACTACTAATCATACATTCATCAATTTTTAATAACTAAAGTTTATTACATATTCATTTCTTTACTTGCAATCTGGTGAGGTTTTACAAACAAATTTAAAGTTAAACTTGGATTAAAAGGGGCCAAACCATCTGCCCAAGCTAAGTGAGATTTTGGTTGGTGAATTAAAAGACTATCAAAGTAAGCTTGTAAAAAGAGTACCTTAACTAAAGAAGGCTTAGTGGAAGATGGTGTTCTTTGATCCCCAAAGAACAAAAATACTCAAGATTATCCAAATTTTGTAACATACAATATAATTTAAGAGTAGAAATAAGAGAAAAGATAAAAATGAGCCAAAGATGCACTTACTTGAAAGTACTATAATTCTCTAGCTTTTGGGTGAGAAGATTTTGGGTGGGAGGAAGAAAAATGACGTAATCTCCTTTTATTTCTAGGATGTGATCGAAACATGGTTAAAAAGAAAGGACTTATCTTCCAAGTCTAGGAGAAAGAGGATTGCAATGATACAAGTAGGAATGATTTGAAGATAACACTATCCCCTAGTGCATGGCATCCTTACCTATTAGTAATGGGATTCTCTACCTTTATATACTATCCAAGCTTTCACTGGTGAAGGGTTTTTCCTTTTAATCCTACATATGCCCTAATGGTCTCCTATTGGTGGGGTATTTAACTTTATCCCTTAAGTTTTATCCTACAAGCTTTCATAAGAGAATAGGTTAGGATGCAAGAAAAATAGATTAATCCTATTTCTATGAAGGCCCATAACACACTTCCTTTTGGAGGCTGAATTGGGCCTCTTTGCTTAACATATTTTTTTTTGTTCACTTATTGCTTAATGCTCCAAAGACCCATAAACAACTATTTAAACCCTTTCCTTTTTAAGGCCTTTGTTCTTAAAACTTAAGGCTCATTTATTCATATGGGCAAGTTGTTAACTTCTAGTTTTATCCTTCTTTATTTCTTTCAAATTTATCAAGGTTAATGTCATTTTTTGCTAATCTCTTTAAAAACCATGATTAGGATTATGTCCACATAAACCACATCCCCAAAGTTTAGGTAATGTTGGTTAAATAAATTCTTATATGTCCCATGCCTTAAGGCCCATAACTCTATCACTAATATTATCAAATGTCTCTCATAAATCTTCCATTTTAGAGTTGAACAATATTATTCCCAAAAATTTGGGCATTCTAAGTAAATGAACAACATAATTATATAAATAAGTAGTTTCCAAAATTCCCTAATGCCCTGGGTGTGATGTAGGGTCTTAAAATTGTATTCCTAGCATTATGAAATTTTAGCATGTAAGTTTTTTATTAATTAAAATTTCATAATTTCCTCTTTATCTTTAGCGAGGCTTTAGAAAGGAAATTGAAAAAAATATCGTCCATCAAGCATGTGGTCATGAAAACTATATTTATCTAATTATGGTAATCCATTTATTGTTATGAAGAAGGTTAATAAATTAAAGGTCAGTCTACATTATGTTTTAGGGGTTTTATAAGGCCACACAATCAAGCATATGTAACTAGAATCAAACTTTCAACACATATATATATATATATATATCTAGGCATATAACATACAATAAAAAGAATTAACACAAAGTGAGTTGAGAAGCCCTATTCACCTTAGTTTGTTTCTTAGACAAGCTTTCATAACTTTGAGAGTTTTTCGAAAGATTTGAAAATCTTTTTGCTTCTATAATCAATAAAAGACATTTTACTTAGAAAATCATGTTAAAAAATACATCTAGGCTTACATTTGGCTCATCTAAACTTAAAATTCCTAGACTTGCACATTAGTATGATTAGAATTGAAAGAAAATAAAAGGAAGTTATAAAACTATAATTGGTCAATTCATACCCAACCATTTTCAAAGCAATTTCTTCATCAAAACTTAAAAGTAAGACGTTAGAATTGTATAGGATGAAATATAAAGCAAAATACATAGATTTGGTGTTGATTGGAGTTGGAATGCCTCACAAAACTTAGATAGATGTTCTAGAAAGAGAAAATGAAAGTCATGGAAGAAGAGTTCCTTTTTCTTGTTAACTAAATTATTTTTTATAGGCGGAATGTAAATTGGCTTCCTTTGAAAGCTACCATGGTCAGAACACATTGCACTCCAGGCAAGGTGTATTTTTATCATTTTACACATATGGGCATTCTAATAATTTTTCAATCAGTCTCATACATAGGGGTATTTAGGTAATTTTATGAGTGACATATAGGGATACCTTGGTCTTTTGCCTTATCTTGGAAAATTCTAGAGAATGACAAAGTTATAATTATAAGGAAAGGTATTTTGAACATTTCCCATAGGCATTAAATTCATTCCTATCTGATCAAGGGTATTTTGATAATTTTATTTCATATTCTAGATAGTGGAAAAAGACAAAATAGTTTAGGTTATGCCTAACTCATGATGATGTCATAATTTTCTTTTAAAAAATTAGAAAAATTATTAGTTT
Source organism: Saraca asoca (assembly GCA_026873985.1). Taxonomy (NCBI): domain Eukaryota; kingdom Viridiplantae; phylum Streptophyta; class Magnoliopsida; order Fabales; family Fabaceae; genus Saraca; species Saraca asoca. Next base: position 13,058 of record JANHAO010000010.1, read on the forward strand.
ATTATTTTAAATTTCATGAATGAAGTTGTTAATGGTGGGGTTACCATTATTCTTTTTATAGTGATGAATCTTGTATGTGTTCCTAAGAAAAGGAATTTATCCATTTTTCAGGGTCTCGTAAGGGGATGGAAATACATAAAAACTCTTGAATTGAAATTGAAAAATACATGTAACTCTGGTTACTTCTAAAATGGTAAGATCTTTGGTACAAGAAGAAGGGTTGATTCATATCATCTTGATATGGTAATGATTTCTCTCTTTTCTTTTAAGGGTATCGAGTTAGGTTCTTCTCTTACCTATATCAAATAAATCATGTTGAGCCAAATCTTTTTCATGTGAAATCTACTTTATTTAGATCGGGAAAATCATATAGTTTTATAAAGCCATATGCTATGGCTCAAATCTATAGTCGATCCTATTTTCGGTAGCAGTAGTTGACAATTAAATCCAATTCTTTCCATTATTTTTCATACCTATAATAGTTTGAAAAGAAAAGAAGGTATGACTCCAAGTTTTTCATGAATAGTGGCAATGAGTTTCTCGATCTTTTGCCTTATGATTAATCAGTTATATTTCTTGATAGAGGTAAGAGAAGAGATACAACTCAGTGGTAAAGCATCACTTTGGCATGATGGAAGTCATCTGTTTGAGCCTAATTATCTCTAAACCCAATGTAAGTTTTTCTATTTTGACTTGCTCCCCTACCATGATTGAATAAGAATAGATAAGAAGTTTATGGGATTAATATGAGGGGGTAGAAAGGCTATATTTCTAGGATTGAACTCTAGACAAATATAAAGTGCATGGATACAAGTTATGCCTTCGAATAAAAGAGAATTTTGAATCAGTTTTGTCTACAAATAAGGAAGCTATAAGTAATGCAAATATGAATCTCATGAAGAGTTAGATCTTGGCTCAGGATGAATGTTGGCAGCATGTTTAACACATGCAAGTTAGACGAGAAGTGGTGTTTCTAATGGCAGATGGGGAAGTAACGTATAAGAACCTACTTTTAGGAGGAGAACAATAACTGGAAATGACTGCTAATACTTCATAAAGTGATAAGCAAAAAGAGAAATCCACTAAAAAAAAAAGCAATGATGGTACTATGGTAAGACAAAGCATGCAAGTGTTATCCAAAATGATTAGGCATAAAGTGTCTGTCTGTGGCTTTTAAAGTCCACCATCAAATCCTAGGGCTCAATCTTGGACAAGTGGTGGAAACTACTAAGTAGAGTGTGATAAGGGCAAAGGGAATTTTTAGTAGAGCAATCAAATGTGTAGAGATGGAAAACAAGACAAATGGTGAAAGCATTCTATTGAGCCAGCATTAACATTGAAAGACAAGCTAGGGGAGCGAATGGGTAGTAGGCGTTGTGCATATCGACCTATGCAGTGCTATAGTTAATGTGATTAGTATCCTACTTGGGAATACATTTGTAAAATTGAAACTTAAAGGAATTGATGGGGCTCATACAAGCAATGGAGCATGTGATTTAACTTGATCCAAAGTGAAGAATCTTACCTGGGCTTGACATGCAACTAATCTTCTTTAAAGAATGGGATGCTTTGGGAATGCGGAGTGGAACATGGCTATTGTCAACTCATTCCTAAGGTGTTGGGTTAACTCTCATAACAAGCCCAACCCTCATGTTTAGTTGCCAACATTAAGTTTGGAATACTGAGCAAACTACCAATGATAAGCCAGAGGAAGATAAGGATGACATCAAGTCATCATGCCTCTTGTGCCCTACGTGACACATGTACTACAATGGTCAGGACAAAGGATCGTGGTCCTATAAGGGTGAGTTAACTCCAAAAACCCATCCTTGGATTGTAGGCTACAACTTGCCTATATAAAGCTGGAGTTGCTAGTAATCGCTAATTAGACATACGGTGATGAATTCGTTCCTGGGCCTTATACACACCACCCATTGACAACTATTGGGATCGGCAAAAGTAGTGCTAAATCAACCATGCTAGTAGTATTAGGAGTTAGGTCATCTCCACATAGACTAGTGATCTATTTGTGTGTGTCATAGCATGAATTGGGGGTTTACAATTGAGTTAAATTATAGGAAAATAGAAAACACAGGTGCAATAGTAAAAGAGTACAAAAATAATGCAATAAGAGAATATAGAAATGATGTAACCAGTTTAAGGGATAATCACAATTTGTCGAAATAGATTTATCACAGACCACTAAACATGCATATAAATTTATCATAGACTACTAGACATGCTTTCAACTTTAATTAATTAACTAACCTAGAGTTATCTAGAGCTCCTGCAATAACCCTTAAATCCTTTACTAGATAACCACCTAGGATTTAGCCTAGCATTATTAGCAGAATCAAGTAACCATTTATTCTTAGAGCTAGATGCAAGTAAGCTTAAAAATCATAATTTAGCCAGACTAAACAATTGAACAAATACCTTTGGTTCAATTACTTAAAACCTACTTCTCATATGAAGTACATTGAACTATCAGCCAATATTCAATACTAAATTTAGCTAGATTCATCAATTAAACACATATCATACATACAATCACCAAGTGACCACATTAGCAATTATACATGTAACCAAACAATAAGATAAAGAAAGAAGCATGAGTAAATCAATTGAAATTAAATAGATAAGAACAAGGTCTCAAAATTAAATCAATTAGAGTATGATACCCTTAGATTTGGTTACAAGTTACTCAGCCTTCCATGGCTGCCATGAAAATGTAGAGAGAAAACTAAAGAGAGCTGAAAAGTCTAATTGTAAAGAGTTAACAAAGAATGAATGATCTCTCAGAAGTTATACTATTTATATCTCCTAAGCCCTCACTAAGTCTCATAGGCTGCCTCTTAGGCTTTCAATGAATTAATCCTTGTTACAATTGAAGCCTCTAAACTAGATTTACAAATACAAACACAAAATTGGTCCTCTGTAGAGTGAAACATTAGTTTGACTTCAACCTTTGTGTTGACTTTCAAAACTATGTAATTTCACTAATTTTAAAGCTTGATATCCTTGCAATAGACCTTAGGGACTTTTGGGCTTTTATGTGACCTCATTTGGCCCATTGAAGCTTTAGTTGTGATCCAATCATTATACAAGATCAATCTGGACAAAAACACTAGCAAGAACTCATGATCAATTTTGAGACTCTAAATGGTAGATTTAAGCTTTAGCCTCAACATAAAAATTATAGAGCTTTCTCTTAAATTTTCAACCATATAAAGATTGACCTAATGTAGCTTTTAGAACTTAAATTATGGCCTGAAATCTAAAATAGTGTTAAAAATTTAACATTAAGCAATTAATTCAATTAGGTTCCAAATAATGACCAAATACGAATTCACTAAATTAAGCTCAATAAATATCCTAAGAGGTAGAGTATAAGAGGAAATAAATGTAAAAATATTTTTCTCATCACCCATTACATTATAGGAGCAAGCCATGCTTGAAGTCATTACCTTAATTGCATGGAGAAAGATGTCAAAGGCAAGGTTAGTGATTAGAGTAAAGTCGCAACAAGCTAGCCATACTAAAAAGTGCAATCGGATCACCTTCTTTTTAAAGAGAGCTAATGCTTATTAGATATTTTGGTTTGACATTACTTCACACCCCCAAAAGAAGCGAGTTACATCTGAGTGAAATTTAGAGATAGAAGTCTTCTTTTATTTCTTGACGAGGAAGTAAAACTAAGCTAAGCTTATGAGCTTATTATCCTAGGTTATTACAAGTTGATAGGATCCTTTTTTTCACCCTTTGCCACTCCCATGTGGTGGCATAGGAGAGAAAAAAGGAAAAAGAGGGATAGGATTTCTCTTGCTTTTGGAATAACAAGTCCTCAATGAAAGGCCCACACAGTGGGCTATTAGCTTAATGGTAAAACGCGCCCTTAATAATTATGTCATTGTGCCTGAATTGTAAAGGTCTCTTAGCTATATGGATAGTTTAACGTGCTTATCGGCTCTTGATCCTGAGATTTGGATTATCCAAGGTTTATTAGCATGGCATACTTCTCCTATTCAAATTGGGGTATGAAACCAAACTTCTCAAGAGGATAGATAGGGTGATTTAGGTGAGATTCAATGTAGATCCAACTTTCTATTCACTTTTGAGATCTAGATGATTTGAAGGAGGATTACCATGGCTCATCTCTCTCTTCTCAAGAATCCATACATCCCTTACCAGTATATGGACAATTATCTTTTAATCATACAATTTGAGCCTTTTTTTTTCATGCTTTTCCTAGAGGTCTAACGAAAATTTCAATCAATAGGATTTTCCTAATGCTCCTTTCCTAAAATGGAAAATGTGAAATTCTTTTTCCTTTCTGTAGGGATAAGGAGATTGGATCTAGCCATGAGAAGAACAAAATGCTTGGTTGATAAATAACTCACTTTTTGGTCTTCAACCTCTTTAGTCACTATGAGCATCCTTAATTAGTGTAATGGGATTTGTTTATTTATCTATATCTTAACTTGAAATGGAAGCATGCTTGAAAAGGATTTTAGAGTGTTTAAGGTTAGGCTAGGAGGGTCTGGTCTTTTAACACCTTCTTTTTTTCTTCTTATCAAAGTTATTTCACAAAGACTTGTCATGGTAACGAAGAAGGGGGAAATAAGCACACTTCAAAAGTGCAGTACAATGGAAAGTTGTATGTTGCATTTAGGAAGGATGAATTACACTCGAAAAAGAATCTATTAATTTTTTTTCCCAATTGATTAGGTTGTAGGTATGATGATTCACTTCACAGGAAAGGTCTCTGGTTTAAGTCTAAAATGCCCTAATTATGCTAAGGAAAAGAACAGAAAAAGCATTTGACTCCTTAATGTGTGCTCCATAGTTCAATTGGTAGAGCTTTGCTGTTGTAATTATAGGTTAAATGTCTAATTGTCTAAGCGATAATGATATTATCTATAACCTGAACCGATGGCCCATTTTTCTAAGTAATGGGGAATATGACCAAAACATGCCACTGAAAGACTTTATTAAGGCAAAAAAAGGTTGTTAAAAACATATAGAAGGTAAGATAAATAATTGGTCAAATCTAGTATGGATCAAATATAGATGGTAGTTAGAGTCGGTGGCTCTTTTAAGGCTTTCTGAATTAGGATCCCTTAGGAAAAGGATCAAGTTAGCCCTTGTAGATAGCTTGATACACTATCTCTCTTCATCCTTTTGGGAGAAATATGGCAAAAAGGAAAGAAAATTCATAGACTGACCTCATCATCTCCATCCTATAGGAACTACATGATCACCCTAGGGATGCCCTTGACATCAAGGAGTTATAGACCGACCATAAAATCCTATTCAATAAGTGAAATGCATTAGTTGTCCACTCTTAGGTTTAATAGTAAGGGTTAGAGAAGGACAATTACTCATTCTTAAAACTAACTTTCTCAAGAAAAAGGGGGAAGGCTCTCTATTTTTAGTTCTTATGTAGCAGGATCCTCTGGAACCATAAGAATTCTTAGTTAGAATGGGATTTCAACTCAGCACCTTTTGACATTTTGAGAAGAGTTACTCTTTGGAAAGCATAGTACAATGAAAATTGTTTGTTATGTTTAAGGGGAAATTATAGTCTATTATTGGCCTCTATGGTAGAATCAATCGAAGGCTTGAAAGGCAATGGTTTACCTTATGGTGGATGTCAGAGGTTTGAATCTACTTATCTCTAACTTGTGTACTTAGATGACACAAAGCTATATGATAGAACCTAATTTTTTTCTGTTCGACTATCCAATCTATGATTTATCATTCATAGACATTGATAAGATTCTTCCATTTAGTAGCACCTTAAGATGACATAGCCTTAAAGTTAAAGTGAAGGGCAAGGTTCAAATGAGGAAAGACTTTTGGTGGATACCTAGGCCTTTAGAGGCAAGGAAGGGCATAATAAGCAACAAAATGCTTTAAGAAGTTGAAAATAAACATAGATTCAAAGATTTCTGAATAGGTTAACCTTTCAAATTGTTGCTAAATCCATAAGTAGGCAAAAGACAACTTGGCAAACTAAAACATCTTAGTAATCAGAGGAAAAGAAAGAAAAAATGATTTCCATTATAATGATGAATGAAATGGGGAGTAGTCTAAATTGTGAAAACAAGGTTACAGGAGAACAATACAAACATTGTGCTACTAGGTGAAGTGGTGGAGTACTACACCCTAGATGGTGAGAGTCCAGTAGGCGCAAGTGTCACTAGCTTACATTCTAACCTAAGTAGCACATGGTGCATGGAATCCTATGTGAATTAGCAAGGACCACCTCACAAAGCTAAATACTCTTGAGTGATGAATAGTGAGTAATATCAACAAAGAAAGGAGAAAAGAACCTTCATCAAAGGTAAAATAGAACATGAAACCATAAGCTTCCAAGCAATGAGAAGAGTTTAGAGCTCTAACCTCTTGTCTGTTGAAGAATGAGTCGATGACTCCTAGACAATGGCTTGGTTAAGGGAACATATTAGAGCTATAGAGAAATTAAGTCTTCCTAAAGCAATTATCACTGCTTATATACCCGAACTTGAGTGATTTACCTTTGTGTAAGATGAAGCTTAGGTGGAACTAATTAGAGGTCTAAATTAACTGATGTTCAAGAATCAACGAATGAGTCATGGTTATGGGTGAAATGCCATTTGAACCTAAAGCTAGCTGATTTTTCCTCAAATGCATTGAGGCACAATAGTTGATTAGACATCTTAAAGGTAAAGAATTGTTTTGATGCGGGTCACGAGAGCAGTACCAGATCGAGGCAAAATATGAATACTAGATATGACTTTGAAATAATAGGGATCAAGGTTGGCTAGTGGAGATGGAGTGAGTCTTGTAGCTCAAAAAATTAGAGCACATGGCTATAAACTATGGTGTCAGGGATTCAAAATCCCTCTTTGCCTTTAACCTGCTAAAAGGGGAAGAACCTTTCCCTTTAGAGGTAGGAAAATCATTATTGGGATTGAGAACCCAAAGTTATAGAACTTGGATGTGGCTATTTTGGGAATGATATTGAGTTGCCATAAAAGTTTAAGGAAAATTAATTTATCTTTCAAGGTAAACTCTTTGGTACCTAATTTTCTCGACTTTGCAATTTTTATGAGATAAGGTCATATATTTGGAATTTAATTATTTATTATTTTTCTAAATATTTTTAGCATTTAACCATCATTCAAACGATATTATATTGATCTCAAATTCATAGGAAGTTAGAACACTTGCTCTAATTTCTGAAAAACCTTATATTATAGTTAATTCCTTTCTAATTTCAAATCAGAGCATTTCTTGGGTTTATGCGAGAATAATTTTATCTTCTTATTCCTTAATTTTCTACCTGAGAGTAACTACATATTTTTATTCTATAATCCTCTAGTATTTGTTTAAGTATTCTAATATTTTCTTGACATTGCTAAAGTTATTATTTAGTCTATCACACCTTCACGTAGTTAATATATTCTTATATTTTCATGACATTGCTAAATTTTTTTTTCGCTTATCACACATTTATGTAGTTAGTATTTTTAGACTTTCAGATTTTTTAGGGCTTGTTTTCCTTATTAAGGCCATATGAAATTTAAGGTGTGATATGCTCCTAAATTACACTAATTATAACCATTACTAAACAAAGGCATATTCCCTTACAACTCAAATGACATCAAATGGAACTTCAATAAAATAAAAAATAGCACTAGTGCATAAAGCCACAACTACCACTTCATTAATTCCAAAATTCAACTCAACCTAGTTTGTAGTATTTGAAATCTCTTTGGAAGTCTTTAGGGATATAAATTTAGCAGTGTTTGAAAAATAGAACCAAATCAACCAATTTGACTTGAACTACTAAATTGAATTGATTTTGGGGAATTGGCCTACTGACAAAATTAATATAATACTTAATATTTTATATAAAAGTTATATTATAATATGTTATATGATTTATTTTTGTTACAAATTTTCATTAGTAAAAATGACATATATTTAATTTTTTTATATTGAATATATATGATGTCATTTGATTCAACCACTAATTCAACCAAATGAATTATGACTCACAATTTTTTTGATTCATTAACCGGTCTAATTTTTTAAACATTGAGATTTAGAGAGAGAAACTCTATAGTTCATTAGAAAAAAAATCCTCTCTTGGATCTTTCCATGTTGTTCCTATTCAATATAAATTATTTGGCCCAAGCCAAACATCCTAAATAGATCCTTATCCCTAATATATAGGATGCCTTACCCAAATCTTTCATGGAGAAATTGGTGGACATCCATGCTTTTGTTGCTTGCTACATACCCACAATATTCCCAATGAATAGTATGTCATCAACATAAAACACTAATGTTTCTGTATACACAAGGTTCATCTAGATTTTTAATCAAGCCAAATTCTTTGATTATATCATTAAAATGGATGTTCTAACTTCATGATACTTGATTCAATCCATAAATGAATCTGTAACTTGCAGGCCTTCTGCTTGTTACCAATTGATATGAATCCTTTAAGTTGTATCATATAGTTTGAAGAAATTAGTATATCTAAACCTCACTAGTTTAGTTCCTCCTTTAAGAATCAAATTGATTGCATTTTTCAAATACTTCAATGCATTATACTAATTGCATATGTCATATGTGGTTTGGTTGAGATAGATTGCATTTGTTAACCTTTTTAATGTGAGATTGATTGCATGAGGAATCATAATTTGCAAGAAACATATTACATCACTTCACAACTTTTGTTGTGGATATGAAATTGATTGCTTCATTCATATTTGATTTAGGAAGTATATGAAATTGATTGCTTCTTTCATATCTTTTTCCATATGAAATCACTTACATAATAAATTAATACACAGTATAAAATCGCCACACCCAAACTCTTGGCACATAATAGGCATAGGAAACCATTGCGGAATGGTCTCCTACAAGCCTAACTCACAAACTATATTAGACTTAAACACTATACAATTCAAATAAGCTCAGATAATACATAATTTCTTAAAATCATATTTTTAAATAAATTATATGTGACAATACTGCCTAGAAACTTGCTAAAATTTCAATAAAGTCTCCCCTAATTTTGGACACTAGCCCTTAAGTCAAATTAGCAATGGAAGGCCACATGCCCTACCTAAAAACTTGTATGTACAATAAATGCAACAAAACATCAAGACACATCAATAAAATGAATTTAGACTAAGTTTCCTATTCCAACTATCCGTTTACTTACCATTGCACCATAAGCTCTTGAATGAGATTTAAAGCATAATTTAAAATATGTGACCTAAGTTTATATTTAGAAGCCTAAAAAAATGGAAAATAGAGAGGAGTGAGTTCATTTGAACTCAATGAAAGAATAACTTGCTATAACCTGTAATCTAAAATGTAATTTATTCAAAACAAAGAAACTTGACATCTTCAAAATGTATTAATTATCATAAGTTTGAAAGTAAAATATTTCAAAAATGCATTTGGGATTAAAAATTATTAGTTTTGAAATAATAAATTTTTATTTTGAATTATCAAATTATGGAAAATCAATATAATCATCCATAAGAAAATATAATCTATTCCAAACACAATTATTCTTTTGCATGTATGAAATTGGCAAAAATAATCAATTTATGAGTATATCTCAATTTAACCCAAATATAGATTTGATTTTGAAATCCAAAATACTAATAAAAACTTGGGCAATTAACATAATAATTCAAACTAATCCCATGATAGAAAAAGAAGTAGGATTCACCAGGATTTTTCTTATAGTCAATCAAATAAGTATTTGATGTCAAATGTATGAATCATAATCTAATCTCTGATTCAGTTAAATAGATGTAGTCAAGGTCAAATCTCTTCCTAAAGTTTGAGGTCAAAACCAAGACTCTTGTAACATATATCACATATAACAAATGTCCCAATAATCCATCCAAACTCTTCCTTATCACTCCACACAAATATCTTCCCTTATACCTCCCATAATGGCCATGTTAAAGGTTTCCAAATGCACTTAGATTTATTTAAGGAAAACACCTAAGGATCTATATGATGTCTAATTGTTCGCAAATCCATAGTAGAATTTCAATTCAATTTTTTGTATAGGAAATTGTATACTATTTCACTTTCTTTTGAATCTGAAAAATATTATTTTTCAAATCATTACACAAATAAATATTCTAATTTCCAATCTATTTTTGCCTTCTAAAAAAATCCTCCAAGGATCCAATGATTTACAAGCATAGTGAAATCAAAATCTAATTCATATCTAAATAAAATTTATCTCTTAAGCACGTAAACAACTTTGTAAATCATATATAGAAATTTAAAGGCGAATTATGTTTTAAAAAGTTCAAGAAACACATGAAAATTTAAATAGGAGCTCAACTTCAAATATTTGAAACATATATTGGACTTCAAAAGTGTGATACTTTCCAAGATTCATATATGATAAAGCTCTACGATATTAGAAGCATTAGAAAAATCATAGCTTTGTTGCCATAAAACTATATTCGTATATAAGGAAGGGATACTTATGATTTTTATGTCAATCTCAAGAGCATATGAGTACAAGGAATAATTCCTATTTTTTTTCTCAAAGCCTAAGTATAAAAACAAAAGATCATATCATGCTCCAATTCACATAAGTGAGTGAACATGTTTGCTATCAATAAATAATTTACGATAAAACCATACATGTATATATATAAAGATTGCAAATTCAAGTAAGATTATCCACTCATGACTTCTAAGCTTGTTGAACTTAATTTTAAAGCTTTGCAACATGGGATCACTTCAAGAACTTCCAAACTCTACCTTAATATCATGATGACATTCAAATTTTTTTTACCAATCTCCTAAAGTATTAAATATTCAGTTCATCATTTTATTAGACTTTTAAATATTGCTACCATTCTTAGAAGAACTACACTTCCCTTTACAAAGCATTGAATTTGATAAACTCGAACTCTTTAAACAACTTAAATTGTTAACCACAACTATAATGGGATACTTAGGACAATAATTTCTCTTTATCTAATTCTATCTCCTATTATTATTTATTTATTTATGTTATTTTTCTATCCCTATGCATCAATTTAAGCAATAAGTGCTTACAACACCCAATATTTATCAATTTAATTATTCTTATATTTCACTATCAACAATTATGCTTGGATAATTAATTTGCAATACATTAGAAAGAAAACAATGCAAAGGTGTTGAAAAGTTTTACTTTAACTTTCAAATTTTTTTTTTGCTTAATTAAAATTTTAGTCTTACTAATGTGTAAAGTGATAGCATTTGGTCACCCTTAAAATACAAATTAGGTTTAATTTGGTAACTTTTGTTAAATTTAAAATAGAAAATCCTAGTTGCATACAAATCTTTAATAGGACCCCAAGTTGGCAATCATTGAGAGGAAAAAAAGAGAAAAAGGAGTGAAACTCTCCTTATTATGTCAAAAAATATGCAAATCACTTGACTCACCTAAGGTGAAAAACATCCTAATTTTCCTAGTAGCATCACGTAATCAACTAGTTTCCCTGCCAAGGATTACTAATTTGAAGTCCCAAAAGAGCTCTATGTGCCAATTATAATTTTCAGTTTTCAATTTCATGAAAGTTATTAATAAGGACCAAATATGATCAAATTTGTATATTAGAGGGACCAGATTGATTATTACATTTAAAAGGGACTAAATGCAATTAACTTGTATATTAAAGAAACTAAAATTAGAATTAAACCTTTTTTTGTCATGGATTTAATAGTACCAGGAGATATCAATTCTTTCCAGACTAGAATACTATTCTTAATCATTGTAACATAAGTTAGGAATATCAATGAGATTCATTGACTAAATCTTAGATTCAAATTTTTCTTCCACACTTCCACTAAGTTTTCATTTGATATTGTCAAGGACCAAACCTAAAAATCTCAAAAAATCTAGCTCAAAACCTCATAAAAGCCTACATAGGTAATATATTCTTGAAAAGTCTAGAATCTACTCCATTTCAAGTATCCAAATGTTGCTATCATAAAGCCTCCAGCTAATCTTACATTGGCTTACCTCCCTGTCATCACACGTATACACTTCACCTTCCACCTAAAGCTAGTTGAAGTGGAATGACGATGAAGGCTTATAACTAGAGAAGATTTGATCTAAGTTGATCGGGTCTAATAATGGCTTCGAGAATGAGAGGTTGATGATAGTGGAGAGTCAAAGTTGGTGGTGCAGAATGAACTTAGGGTGTTGGTCCAAAGAAATGAAAGGAAATTTTTTAAAGAAAAAGGAAATTCTAAGAATGAAAGAATATAAAAAAAAAAAGTAAAAGAGGACAAAATAATGTAATAAAAATCATATGAAGGTGGATGACCAAAAATTGTTTAGAGAATTCTAAAGAGTGTGTGTCTATGTGAAAAAGAAAAAAAAAAGAAAGAAAACTAGAGTAGAAAGTGTGTGCTTAATTTACAATAATTTAAGTTCAAAATAACATGTTTAATTCACATAATTTAAATCTAATAAGTAAACATAATTTTTTTAAAAAAAATCTGTTATGAAAACTACTATATTAATAATGCACATTGAATGACTAAAGTTATTAACATAATATCCTAAATACACTACCATATATTAATTCAAAATCATATGTAATAAAGCTTAATAAATATTACAAACAATTATAATCTAAATTTTATTCATAAAGTAAGTTAAGTAGTTAATTAGTAGTTAGAATAAATAATGTCTCAAATATTTGAAAAACTATAAATACTTTACCATTATGATACTAATATAATAAAAGAAGTACTTTAAAAGCACTATTATTAATTTACGATTGAAAAAATTACATTACTATTTAATAGAACTTTTGATTTAGATTTTTATCATGAAGTAAATTAAGATATATCAGAATTAAGAAAAGCATGTTTTAAATTAAAATACATTTTTGGAATCTAATAAACCAAGATTCATTTAGATGCTTTTATACTCATTCAAACTTTCTAGATATAATATAAGTTATGTGGCTGCAAAAAAAGTGCTTACTGTAGGTAAGGATGGGAAAAAATTGATAAACCACTTCAACCCAATGGACCTATGTGCAAAACATGTGGTCTTAAATTGTTTAAATTAAGTGGTATGATTTATAGCAAGTAGTGAAAAACTGTAAAATTTAGGTTAGGTCAAGTTATTAGGTAAATTAATGTTAACCCACAATAACTCACACTCTGTTGACCTTTCTATGTAAAGGCCAAATATCCTTATAATTGATTTTGGCATACTATCCTCTCTCACAAAAACTTCATAATGGCCTAATAGAGATTCTTTCCCTCTTAACTCACATTCTTTTATCTTCTTTATTCTCTTTTCTCACTCTTTTATTTTTATTTAATTTGTTTCTCTTTGTTGTTTTCTTCCTATAATTTGTGTCAATAGTAACATTGTTGCTCCCATGGAGGGGTCGATAGGTTTGGTAAAAATCTAATCATGTCATTTTTTTAATGATACGATTTGAGATAAGTGAATTCTTTTTTTCTTTTTTTGAAAAAAAAGTTTATAGTTAAGAGTGGTTTAAAAACATTATCACCACTTCCAATTGAACCCATCCAAAATTTTATTTCATAATCAAATAAAGTTTTTATCTATTTTATGTTTTCCCCTTTAACATGTAGTGAAGAATGTGTATGATGTAGTGTACTAATTGTTTGCACACTATAAAATTACATGATAATTGTCATTATGTGACATTTTTTTATTAATTAATGTATAATTGAGTAAATAATGAATACAATATAGTGCATAATTTTTATGAATTCATGTTTCAGTGATATGAAAATATGTATTATATATGAGTCATGATAATTGTAGGATAGTTTATGTCAAACTTTGAAATTATAGTTATATTTTTACAATTATAGGTATTATCTTTTAGTGATATTAACTACAAATAAAAAATAAAAAAAGAGATTTTTAACAAATTTAGATTGATATTAACTACCTGAAATTATTTTAAACAAACTTGAAATGTTAAAATCGATTCTAAATTTTGAACAAGTTAATGTTAGATCGATTGAAGTGCAAACTAAAAATTTTGATTTGATTAAAAAAATTTACATACACCATTCTTGTGCTACAAATTTTGGTGATTTTAGTTAGATTTGAATTAGGGGGTCAAAATCTAAGCATTAAGGACTTCAAGGTAAATTAAAACTCATATATGAAAGTATTTATATAAAGCATGTGAATCCTATACATTTTTTAAAATAATAGTTTTGCTTGTTAATATCACTTAAGAGTATATAAATTAAATTAGGGTAAGTAATAGAATTTTTAAAAAAAATTCATTTGGTATTATATTGTTAAAAAATAAAATTCTTATTATGAAAATATAAAAATTTATTGAATACAATTTAATTCATTAATAAAATATTGTACATTAAACAATAAGAGCCATATCTAGTAAGATAAGTGATTTCATGTGTGAAAAAACAACGTTTATCAATGTTCATAAATAATTGAGATTAAAGCATATAATTATGAATTTTTTTAGGTGGTTATGTAATCTTAAATAATATTTTATGTTTGATTATATATGTAAAATCTAATAATTAATATTTACTTTCCCCCTCACAATAAATAATTTCTTTCATTTGGTATGTCTCAAATTTAGAAACTAATTAATTTAAATGAATTAATAGGGTCTAAATAAAAAATTAAGGGGTGCTATAAATTAATTTATATTAATTATTTAATTAAATATCATAATATAACACATAAATTGACAAAAATTCAAGAAAGTGAGTGTGAATTGTAACTATAGATTCCACTAAGAGGGAGTGAATTGATTTTAGAATTTTCTAATTTTAAAAATTATTTTGTTTAATCCCCTTAAAAACTTAGTGAAAATTAAAAGTTCTTTTTAGAAACAAGAAATAATTGTCCACAACCAAACAAATTTAAATAGTTCCACAATAGTAATAGTTCAACAAAGTAATGAACACTAATGAATCATGGCAATCTAATGAGCTAAAAATAAATAAGTAAGGGAAGACAGATTCAAATGCCCTTTTATAGTGATTCCCTTGTGAAAGACACTTCTAAAGTGTACATATTCTTCCAAGCTCTAATCCAAACTTGAATCTACTAAACAAAATCTCTAAATTTGCATAAGCACCTGAAGAAGCTTTTATACACCAATTACTTAACCACAATTATTCATCCTTTTGAGATCCTTACTCAGAAAAAAGAAATAGAAAGCTCAATCACTCATCTACCCTAGGTTAGGCTATCCCTAGGAAATCCAAAGTATTTATTTTGAATCCACAGAGAAATTTAGTAAGAATACAAATGCTCTAAATATAGAGATAAAGCTTAGTAGGAGTAGGATCATTCAAGTTTAGCTCAAATCAATAGAAAGATTTAAAGATTTGAAGAATTGAAGAAAATGAAGGTGTTTGCCTTTAAGAAAATGTGTTTTCACACTTAGAACAATAGAGTAAAATGTGTATTTATAGTTAACTAAAATGCTCTTTAAAAAACCAACCATTATGCACAATTCTGTTTATGTGATTATGATCACAAATTTGAAATTTGAAAAACAAGTAGACTTATAAGCAAAATCGTGAGGCTTAATTTTGAAGCACTCAATTCAAATCATAGCATTTTAGTTCATATTGCAAATTTGCTCATAATATTGAAAAGTTACAAGATGTTTTGAAATGCACTCAACGGAATCTTGAGCATGATTGCGAAACAGGGTTCTGAAAGGTTCAATTCGAATTGTAGGAATTTAGATCAAAATTGCAAATTAAATCATAAGGCTTAATGGCTTGCCCTATTTCAACAAGCATGATTATGAAATTAGTATAAAAATGTTCAAGTCAAATTATGAGTCCTGGAGAAGAGATTTTCAAATATTTTCCAAGACTTTTACCTATTTTAAAAGGTTTTAACCTCACAAAAACACTCTAGAAACTCACTTTCTTGCCAAATAAATAATGTAAAACATTTAGCACTAAGTTGGAATGTTTTTGATATAATTTTTCAAAGAGGTTCGTTAAGGAACCAAAGGCAAAAACCTCCTAAAGACATTTTCAAATTTGAGCTAAATTTAGATATCCTGAACCTTTACAAATTGAAATAAGAAAAGGTCTAAAAGTCTTCAACTTGAAGTCCATGGCCACCTCCAAATAAACCACTGAAATATAATCAATAAAGCTTAACCAAAATAGTGTATTTTCATCAAAATAATATTTTATTCAATTTGAAAATTAAGGGCTAAGGATAATAATCTCTCCTTTTTTGATGATGACAAACAATTTTAGGATTACCAAACAAAAATACAACCATACACTCATAGCCTTTGATGAAATTCATCAATGAAAATAACCAAGGCACAGCATGGCTACCCCTAAGGATAAATTCCTTCTCAAAAATATCATCCTAGCTTTAACAATAGCAAACTCATACAATTCTCATATCAGCTATACATTCAAACAATCATATTCCTAAGCACATACAACTCATCCAATGTCATATGCAATGCCATATCCCAAAAATATAATTTCTCCCTCTTTTGGCACATCAAAAAGAATAACAAAAGAAAAAAGCCAATAGAATGAATAAATTCTAAAAGCGATAATCCATAAAAATTAATGATTCAAATTGTAGAATCCATCAAAGTTAAGCAGTAGCTATAACAAAGTTATCAAAAGAGACATGGTATTAAGGAAATTCATAAACAAAGCAACATAAGACAATCTAAAAATCAACCCACATCTGAAGTTACAATATCCTAAATTTCATTTAGCTAACTTTTCATTGTGTTCAGGTGGTTGAGATTAGCCCATTGTTGCAAGGATGTGATTTTGCTGAATTTGCAATTGGCGAAAAGAGCCAAAGTCTTAGTTTGACTAGTTAAACCACTACCACTTGAACTAGCTCTCAATTCACCACTCAGACAGCCCAAAGTAGAACCATCTAATCAAACCCATCTACCATTCATGAACCATAGTTGCATTTGATGAAGAGTCTTCTCAATCAGAGTAATGGAGCTATCCACATTTCCATCTCTTTTTCCAGAGAAATATGCGCTTTGAAATGAGCAAATATCTTAGATAGCAACCTATATGGCATAAATCTCTAAGTGGGCTTGGTAAAAAAGGTTCCCATATACGAGATGATGAGGTATAGAATATTTATTTCCAACCTCTACTTTATTACCCATAATAGAAACAACTCATCCTCGATAATGTTTATAGAGTTTGTATGTTAGGGCAAAATATTTTTGACAATGGTGTAATGGAAGAGATGATCCTCTATTGACAGACTAATAATCATGAGTTTTTCTGTGATCACAATTGGTGCAATATCAAGAAATAATAGATTGATGGCTTCTTTTTTTAGCACTCTTTTACATCTTTACTAGTGATAAAATTGGACTCTCTTTCCTTATTGAATAGCTCACATAATACTTCCACATCTATAACAAAAGATTTTCTCATGACATAGGTGAATAGTTTTCTATTTACTACTCCTAGGTTGGCATAAAACATCCTAAATAGACTTGGGTAGCAAAAATCACGAAATCATACAAAACCTACTAGTTTGTAATGTTTAAGCAATTCATACAGATCCAAATGACTTTCTCTAAGAAATCTTATATCCCAACATTTTACTAGAAGTATAACTTTCTCCTTAAATTAGGCATACCTTTCATATTGTTCTGTGTTGGGAAAAAAAATTTGTTCCTTATTGGCTATATTTGTTTTGTAGGCTCTTTTGTCACCAACAATCTTCGTTCTCTTCTTCGAATGTAAGGCAAATTGATCAATCATTGTGATTTAGGAAAAACGTAAAGCTAGGAAATTATTTTTCAATTTAGGTTTTTTTTATTTTGAGTGAAATAGGAGAAATTAATTAGTTAAAAAGGAATGAAATGTGTAGTAGAATGGTTTTGAGGGAAGAAATTAGGATTTGATTGATTAGATTTGAAGAAAATGGAGATTTGGTGAGTGGAGGGTGAGAAAATGGCCTAAGGGTTTTGGAAAAATTTTGGGAAATGAGCTGAAATTGGATGTGCAAGAATAAATAGTGCACTCGTGATTGAAATCTTGTGCCCAGAAATGCATTAATGATTCAAATCGTAAGCATAATCATGAATGAATGATTGATCACATTCAACCCCAATTTTGATTCTTCTCGAAATCAGAATCAAAAACCTAAATAGGGTTAAATGATTTGAATCATGAAGCCCACTGAGCATCCAGAAACTTTGCAAAATTTGGTGATTCAAATCAAAAGATGATTGGTAAATTCAAGAGCAATGTCTCTACTTTGAACATGATCTACCTTATCTCAATATGCTTGGAACTAGAGTGCATAATAAAATTTTTGGTGAGGTTAATGGTACTAATATTATCACGCATAATCAAAATTTTCTTAAAATTTAAATCATAGTCTGATCCAAAGGATTTGAGTACAACTATTGATGGCTATATATTTCACTTTAGTAGTGGATAAAGCTACTATTTTGCTTGTTACTATACCATGAGACTTAAGTATGACAAAGAAATTGATACGCTCCACTAGCGCTTTGCCAATCCATTCTACTTCCAGCAAAGTCAACATTGGAATAACCCATCGAATAGCTAAAGTTTGCTTTAAGATATCAAAAACCCATGTGAGGTGTGCCTATAAGGTATTTGAGGATTACTTTAACAGTAATTAAGTGTGATTCCTTAGGATTAAATTGGAAACTTGCACACATGGACACACTAAATATAATATGGGATCCACTTGTAATAAGATAAAGCAAACTACCTATCATACCTCTATACATAGTCACATCAATTTTCTTACCATCTTCATCAAGGTCAAGTTTAGTAGAAGGACTCATACGAGTAGCAAAGGATTTAGAAGATACCATATTAAATCTTTTTAGCAACTCCTTTATATATTTTGTCTGGCTAATGAATATTCTAACATTTGATTACTTGACTTGAAGACCAAGGAAGTAGCTGAGCTTACCCACCATTAACATTTCAAATTCACCTTGCATAATCTCAACAAATTCTTTGCATAAAGTTTCATTAGTAGTACCAAAAATAATATCATCAACATATATTTGCATTAAGAGGATATCATTTCCTTTATGCTTTATAAATTGTATAACGTTAACTTTGCCTCTTAAAAAATCATTTTCTGAAAAGAATTTACTAAGGTTCTCATACCAAGCTCTAAAAGCTTGTTCAAGATCATAAAGAGCCCTTTTAAGTTTAAATATGTGTTTTGGATAGAGGTGATTTTCAAAATCAGGGGTTTGTTTAACATAAACCTCTTCCATAATCAAACCATTCAAGAAAGTGCTTTTAACATCCATTTTATAAAGTTTGAAACCTTTAATGCAAGCATTTGCTAACAACATTCTAATAGCCTTTGATCTTGCTATCAGTGTATAAGTTTCATCAAAATCAATGCATTCCTCTTGGTTGTAGCCTTTAGCAATCAATTGGGCTTTGTTTCTAACTATAATACTATTTTCATCAAGTTTGTTCCTAAAAATCCATTTAGCTTCTATAATAGTATGATCCATTGGTTTTAGTATAAGATCCCAAACTTAGTTTCTCTCAAATTAGTTTAATTTCTCTTGCATTGCCAAGAGCCAATGCTCATCTTTTAAAGCATCATCAATAGATTTAGGTTCAAATTAAGATAAAAAGGTTAAATGATTACAAATATTCCTTAAAGAATTATGTATCACCCTTTGAGAGGAATCTCCGATCATTAGCTTCTTAGGATGACTCTCAGTGAGCTAGGTAGCACATCATTCACATTGAGCATGGGAGAAGCTTCATCACTTTCCTTATCAATTTTGTCTCTTCCATCCTTAACTTTTTCTTGAAGCATATTTGTATCTTTTTGAGGCAATCAAGAATCCTTTTGCTTATCATCATTAAAATTTCTCTAAACACTTGGAGTAGATTCATAAAAAATAATATGGATGTATTTCTCTATTAATAAAGTTCTCTTGTTATGCACTCGATAAGATTTACTAGTAGAAGAATACCCAATGAATAATAATTCCTTAGATTTGGCATCAAATTTACCTAGATTGTCTTTGCCATTATTATGAACAAGACATTTACAACTAAAAACTTGAAAATGTGTCCCATTTGGCTTTCTTCTAAAATATAATTCATATGAGGTTTTTTTAAGAATTGGCCTTATCAAGGCACGATTCATAACATAACAAACAGTATTAGTAGCATCCACCCAAAATAACTTTGAAAGAACACCATCATTAAGTATGGTCTTAGCCATTTCTTATAGGCATCTATTTTTCCTCTTAACAACTTTGTTTTGTTGAAAGGTTATAGGTATAAAGAAGTTATGACCTATCCTATTCACAATGCAATAACAGGTAAATTCATGGTTCTCAAACACTCCACCATGATCAGTTCTTATACTCACTATTATTAATTCTTTCTCATTTTGGATAGTCTTAACAAGCTTCCTAAAAGCTTGAAATATATCACGCTTATAAGCAAGAAATAGCATTCATGTGAACCTTAAAAAGTTATCAATAATTACAAGCATGTAGAAGTTTCCACCACAGCTTCTAACTCTTGAAGGACCAATCAAGTCCATACGAACTAGTTAAAGTAATCTTGATACAGAAACATAGTTTTTAGGTTTAAAATAAGATTTTACTTGTTTCTCCTTTTCACATATATCACAAATTTTATCTTTAAAGAAATTAATTTTAGGCAAACTAACAAGTAGATCATTTTTAGACAATTTTCTAATCAAATCCATACTAGCATGTGCAAGTCTTTTATGCCAAATCCATGAATTATCCTTCAAGCCAACTAAATGTTTTGAATCAATAGTAGGCTTATAATCTATATCATCGTATAGATATTATTAACTTTTTTTCCTACAAGCTTAATTTGCTTGTCATTAATATTCTCAACTATGCAATAATTAAAATCAAAGGTAACTTTATTCCCTTTATTATAGAATTGACTAATATTAAGCAAATTATTCTTTAAAGCTTTAACCAACAACATATTTTCTATGCAAGAATTAGGATTTTTACTAACTCTTCCTTTGCTAATAACCTTTCCTTTTGTGTTATCTCCAAATGTGACGTATCCACCTTCCAATGGAGTAATCGAGAAAAAATTAGACTTGTCAGCTATTATGTGCTGGAGAATCCGCTATCTAGGAACCACATATCGCTCCACACATCTACACAATAAAAATCATCCTTCTGAAGTCGAAGCCCAAGAAGTCT
This sequence comes from Saraca asoca, assembly GCA_026873985.1. Classification (NCBI taxonomy): domain Eukaryota; kingdom Viridiplantae; phylum Streptophyta; class Magnoliopsida; order Fabales; family Fabaceae; genus Saraca; species Saraca asoca. Next base: position 34,339 of record JANHAO010000010.1, read on the forward strand.
TAGGTCTACCATGGTTAATAAACTTTGAGAAAAAACTTTAGGAATACAAATTAACTTTTCACTAACACTTAGAACGTAGGTATTCCTTTTATGGGCACAAGAGCTATAGCCTTTTTGCCCATAATAGTAACACATTATGTATGGCTGGTTTCCCATTTCCTTTCTAACAAAGATGCTTTTGTAAAAAGATTTTGATATACTTGGCACATAGCCAAGACCCTCTTTATTAAAACCACATTTTTGGTTCCTAAGAAGTATGTCAAGTGATTTCTTGTTATTTGTGAACTTTTTCAAAGTTTTATTCAAATCATCAATTTTCAATTTAAAACTATCACAAATAGAACACACTTGAGATGACTCTTTAAGGCTTTCATTTTCCTTTTTCAATTCATTATTCTCTTTTTATAAAGCCTTAATGTTACTTTCTAAAGAAGCAATGATCTTATTAGAAAGAGCAACATTTTTCTTTGCGTTAATCAGGTCATCATATAATTCATTATATGACTCATCAAAATCATTATCAAAGTGAATTGAGTCATTATCACATATCTCTACGTCATTGTCTCCCATAGCCATAAGGCATAGTAAGGCTTCTTCATCTCTCTTCTTTTCATAAGCTGAATCTTCATCCTCATTTTCCTAAGTGGCAAGATGAGCACTCTTGATGGGTTACTTGTTCTTCTTTCTTTCATTTTCGAAGAGCCTTTTAAGACAGGTAGGGCAGTCTAATTTGATATGGCCTAGCTTTTTGCATTCAAAACATATTAGAGTGGAGGAATTACTTTGCTCTCTTTTGTTGCCATTCCTTTTAGGAGAAGGACCTTTCCTTCTATCACTTGACTTGTATGTTTTCATAAGCATTTGATATTTCTTAGTTAGAAGGGCAACATCATCTTCGTCATTAAGGTCATCTAAACTTTCCATATCATCCTCTTCATCTTCTAACATAATAGCAACTTTCAATGCCAAATTCTTTCTTCTTCTATCATCATCATTCTTAGAGAATTAGCTCCGTTTTATACTTTTCCAAGTTCCCAAATAGATCTTAACAGGAAGGCATGCCCATCTTCATAGATTCTCTAATGATAGTGATTTTAGGCTGCCATTCAATAGTTAGGGACCATAGAACTTTGAGCACCAAGTTAGCATTTTCAAATTTTCTGCCAAGAATACTTAAGTGATTAACAGTAGTAGTAAAATGTTGAACCATGTCTTTAATGCATTCACCATCATTCATCTTAAACAATTCATATTGTGAGACTAAAGTATAGATCTTTGAAACTTTCACTTGTGTGGTTTTAACATGAGCTATTTTGAGAGCATCCCACATCTCCTCAGTAGTAGGACAATTTGATACTCTTTCTTACTCATTTGTCTAAATGGAGTTGGATATAATCCATTTTACCTTAAAAGCTAGAAAATGCCTTTTTTCTCATCTTCATTCAATTTACTTCTTAGTTTCAAGGTGGTTACATTATTTTCAATCTTAATAGGTAGATTGTATCTAGCTTCCACAATTTCCCACATGTTTACATCAGTGGCTTCAATAAAATCCCTCATTTTTTGTTTTCAATAAGTGTAAGTTGACGATTGGTTTAATGGAGGACATTCAGGTAAAAATTCTAAAATCATTGGAATCCATTAGATTCTCTTGATGTAATTACACCCAATACCAAGAGTCGAGCTCTAATACCAATGATAACTATAGATTCCACCAAGAGGAGTTGCATTGGTTTTAGAATCTTCTAATTTCATAAAATCATTTTGTTTAATCTCCTTGAAAACTTAGCAAAAACTAAGTTTTTTTGGAAACAAGAAATTATTGTCCACAACTAAACAAATTTAAATAATAGCCTCGTAATACTAATAGTTCAATAAGACAACGAATAGTAATGAATCAAGGCAATATAATGAGCTAAAAATAAATGAGTAAGAGAAGAGAGATTAAAACATCCATTTATAATGGTTTCCCCTTGAAAAACACTTCCAAAGTATACATCTACTTCTAAGCTCCAATCTAAGCTTGAATCCATTAAACAAAAACTTCAAGTTTGCACTGGCACTTGAAGAAGCTTTTATACACCAATTGCTCAACTATAATTGTTCATCCCTTTAAGATCTTTATTCAAAGAAAAGAAATAGAGAACTTAACTACTCATCTACCCTAGGTTAGGCTACCACTAGAAAACCCAAGGAGTTTGTTTTGATTACACAAAGAACTTTGGCAAGAACACAAACACTCTAAATACAGAGATGAAGCTTAATAGGATTAGGATAACTTAAGTTTAGCTCAAATTAATGAAAGGATTTAAAGATTTGAAGAACTAATAAAAATAAAGGTGTTTGCCTTTGAGAGAATATGTTTTCACACTTAGAAAAATAAAATGAAATGTGTATTTCAATAAACCAAAATGCTCTTTTAAAAACTATCTATTATGCACAATTATGCTTGTGCGATCATGATTGCAAGCAAGATCACAAATTTGAAATTTGAAAAATGAGTAGAATTACGAGTAGAATCATGGGCTTAATTCTTAAGCACTCAATTTGAATCATAGCATTTTAGTTCATATTACACTTTTACTCACAAAATATTGAAAAGTTATAAGATGTTTTGAAATGCACTTGAGCAGAATCATGAGTATGATTGCGAGACAGGGTTTTCAAAGGCTCAATTCGAATTATAGAAATTTAGTTCAAAATTGCATTCGAATTACAAAGCTTAAAGGCTTTCCTATTTCAATGAACATGGTCATGAAATCAATGTAAAAATGCTCAAGTCAAATTGTGAGTCTTGGAGAAGATTCTTTCAAATATTTTCTAGGACTTCCACCTATTTTAACAAATTTTAACCTTATAAAAACACTCCAAAAACTCAATTTTTAGCCAAATAAATATGCCAAAATAGTTAGCACTAAGTTGGAATGTTTTTTGTACAATTTTAGATTAGTTAAGAAAGCAAAGGCAAAAACTTCCTAAAAACATTTTTAAATTTAAGCTAAATTCAATAATCCTAAACCCTTACAGAATGTAACAAGAAAAGGCCTAAACTCCTAGACTAACTCGTCAACTTAAAGTCCATGGCCACCTCCATATAAATCATTAAAAGATAATCAATAAGGCTTAACCAAAATAATTTGTTTTAATCATAATAATATTTTGTTCAATTTGAAAAATTAGGGGCTAAGGATAACATGAACAAGTGCTCAGACTCAGTAGAATTTGGCTCCACTCATGCCTTATGATTGCCAGAATGATCATAAGGTTATGAGATTATAGTACGCAAATTAAACAAAAGTAATATATGAAGTAATTGAAAATATAGAAGTGTCCTTTTTGGTTAAGTTTTGGAGTTGTAGTATTTAAATTATTAATAAAGTTATTATTAAGAAAAAAAATTAATTTTAAAAGATATATTGTAATAAGTGAATTATGTAAAATTAAATGTAAGTGTAAAAATATGAAATGTGTGTTACCTAAACTTTATAAATTAAAAAAATGTATAGAAATTATTAATTGTTAGAAAGTCGTTCAGGCTCAAAATACTATGTGTCACATGAAAAATGAATGTTTCTTTTTAGATGTAAACAAAATCAATACAATAGTTAATAATAATGTAAACAAATTTAAAAACAAATAAAAATAGAAAATAAATTATAACATTATGCCTACACTCATAATGTTTATCTTGGAGAAATTTAAATGTTAAAAGAATAACCAATGTGTTTAAGTAGTAGTACTAGTAAACAATAGTGCCAACAATATTTCTTTAAAAAAATGAGGCATTGACTGATTTATCTTGTATACTAAAAAATTCCAATTGATTGGCTTCCCAATTAATAGACTATAATATTAGATAATGGAAATACAAACAAATGTATGCGTAGCTATATGCATAGTCAACATCCTAATTGTGCAATGGCTTCAATGTTGTCTTAAGACTTTTTCCTCAATATCTTAAGTTTGAATCTAGAACATTGCATTTATCTGTTAAGTGGTTTGTTACTTTGATTATTAAAAAAAAAATATACATTTTGCTATTAAGAAGACAACAAATGTATATGTAATTTTTAATGTAAAAAAGAATTTTAGACTTTAGATTCTTCATATATATGTTACTAGATTTTTTGACAAGATGATGCTACTTTATTATTTGAGATTGCAAAAGTAGAAAGCAATGACTTTGTATTAAATTTCTACATATTTTATGGAGAGTTCAAAAAAATTCATTACACAAATTAGGTGTTTTGTTTAATTTGGATTCTTGGGCATTTTCTTAATGAATCCTAATGCACTTAAATATTTGTTGCTATGACTTTTGATAAGGAAAAATAAGAGAAAATATTTATGTAGAGTGATAAGGAGGAGTGTGGATGGATCATGTGACATTTATATTTGATTCTTGATATTTAACATTTGATATTTGTTCAGCTAATTGAAAGAAATCACCTTGCATCCCATTTCTTTATTTACATGGGAATGTTATACACACACACACACACACACATATATATATATCTATATGTGTGTGTGTATTTGAGGTATGATTTCAAATTTTAGAACATTCACTTATTTGCCTCCTTATATTTACACTATTCTTGTTATGAATTTTATGTAAAAACATATTTGAATCTAAATATTTATAAGTATGCATTCAAAACATTTATTTTGGGCTTCTTATTTTATGTGTTGCCTCGATTGTGGATTTGTCATAGGTTATTCATTCATCAAATTGAGAAAACTCACTCCTTCTTTTATTTATATATATATATATATCGATTCTTAAAAGACTTCTTAACAAGAAGTGGTGGCATCATAGTAATCTTGATAGTTGGAATTAGAATTTCAGTTTATCATGTCTCCATATTTATGGGAATGTGCTTAGTTTGAATTACTAATGCAGTGACCCTAAAACCCTAAGTTTGACTTTCATGCATAAAACAGTTATATAAAATTTCAAACAAATCTTTTTCATACCATGTAAAATCCATAATTCAATTAAAATATGATAATATAAATGTGTGCATGGTAGTTCAAAATCCAAAGTAACAAATGCTAAATAAATCTTATAGGAAATAGTAAATACTTAAATCTAAAGAAAATCCAAATGAAAAAGTTAGTTTGACTAAGCACATAATACATTATTATAAAGTAGTCTGCATATTGAAAAACTCTACCTCTAAGTTAAGAGGTATATGGTAGCCCAATAAGAGTAAGGGTTGTTGGAGTCCTTATACCTAGAAAAGAATAAAAGGGAGTGAGTTGGCCAACTTAATGAGAGGAAAATCTTCACCTCCAATCATATGGGTGAAAAAATTCTTTAAGTCATACATGCAATGCATATATATGACTTTTCTATATTGAATACAACTTTATCATTATCATACACTATATCAACCCCTTAGGGGTAATCTAATTAGGACTCAAACATAGATCTGGAAGGATAGCCGTTAGATCAAAGGGTCGGTTCTCGAGAGTGGATTGGTTGATCGACTGACCCTTAAAAAGTAGTTGATCAATCAGTGTCAAGTTAGATGAAACTTGATGCATGAAATTCAAGATAACAAAATTCTAGCTTAGTTAAGCCATCACCTGGGTTGAGATCCCATTGGAAAGAAATGTGAATGCACATCTAATTCAAAAATGTGAATACAAGGCAAAATGATTGAATCAAATATAAATTTGATTTTAGTTTATCTTATCTTAGTTTTTTAATAATTCTTATTCGATGAAATTTATTTGGATCATGAATTATTTATAACAATGTGAATTAGGCCTGTGATCAAAGAATAGGAATTTCCTTGTGATAAAGTGAGTAGGAATTCTACCCTTTAGGTTTATTTTCTTACAAAGCAGAATTCATTTTCAAATAACCCCAAATTATTTCTATGTGTTAGGGTAGTGAGGAAGTTAAGCTTAAGAAACTAAATAAATGTAATGGTGAATTAACATTAGACCTGCAGATATTAGAAGTATAGTACAAACCGTGAAGAGACTTGAAAAAATATATGATTTAAGTAATAAGACTCAAGATTTTCACGAAGCTTTTAAATTCAAGTTAGAAGATAGGACTTGTATTCCTACTTAATTACATGTATGATTGATTGAATAATTGGATGAAATAGGCAAAGTGAATGGGAAATTAGAATTGAGTTCCAGTTAGAAATTGTACACCCCCTAAGGTGAGGTTAGGTTAGGATAAGCTAGAATAGTATAAAATGGGTTAGAATAAAATTTAGAACTCAAAACTCAAATTAAATTGGAATCACTTAACAACTTGGACTAGGGTTTCAAGCCAAGTATAGCCTCGGGACCTGAACTAATCAGACGATCGATTGTCCCAACGAGCTTATATAAGGAATATCCTTTTGATGTTTTCCACAACCTTCATTTGCAACTAAGTAGTTCCCATAAAACATTGCTAAGCTAAAAAGGGTTTTGGTTTACATTTTTCAAGGGTTTGAATCTAAGGTAAGATTTTTTTTTCTAAAAATGGACAAATTCTTCTCTTAAGTTCCATTTTTACTTAAGATTTCATTTCTTACTTGATTGTTACAGTTTCTTCAATAGTTAAAGGCAAGGTCAAAACTAGGTAAAAAGTTTCGAGGTTAGTTTTTAGAGAATTCTTTCCTACCAAAGTGAGTGCATTTTTTTACTTATTTGGCTTTGTTTTTTTATTAAAATTATTTTTTTAAAAATTATCCCAAAATGCTTTCTATTTGTTAAGATAATTCAGAAGAAGAATTAGATAAATACCTTTGACCTAATAGTTAAATAGAATTATCAAGTTTATTTGTTATATATGCTAAAAAAATGCATGCAAGGGTTGGGAAGGCTTAAAATATAGCCCTGTGTTAGATTTATAATTCTGAGTATCTCTATAATTAATTTAATTAATTATTTAGTAATAAATAAAGAAGAAACAGGATAAATAAGGACCATCAAGGATTAGGAAAGGAAAATTAAGTATAAATAAATCTAAGGAAGTTTAAAGGTTGATTATCTTTGCTAATTGGCATAATGTAGGTAAGTAATGACAGATCTATGTGCAATTGAAAATGTAAATTTCTTAAAACTATTTTAATTTGTGGCTACATAAGCCTGTGACTATGGTATGGTGTAGGACAACACAAAACTAAAAACACTTTATGATTGTCTTAAGGGACATACTTTTATCAACAAACACCACTCTTATCATTAACCCATCATGGCAATATAATTTATATGTCTATCCTGAAGGCTAAAAAAGGATTAAAGACCCTTTGCATGACATATCTATAATTATGATATGATATTAGGGAAATATATGATCACATAATATCATGAAATGGAAAGTAAAGGATAAAAACAAATATGCATGTGCTTGATTATATATATATATGGGCGTGTGTGTTGAGTGTCGTGGTTGTACTCATCTTTCTTTTAACATTTTTTAGACATTCAATGTTTTAAGGTTCTTAATCAAATAGGATCCACTTCTACTCACTAAAGGTAGGAAGTAACTATCAATATATGGATATATCATAGTAGAGAGCTAGTAGTCAGTCAAGCCAATTATATATTTTCATGAGTCAAGATTTTTATTGAACATTTCATTTTTAGTTTATTTCTATCTTGCATATGTTTTCAGTTTGATTTTGGATTTAAAATACGACACTATTGAAGGTTTATTCAAATTTCATTTGAAGGATTTTATGTCAAATGAGTTATAAGCCATGAGTTTATGGATTACCCTTTAGTAATCCATGCCAACGTGTTTCAAGAATTAGGGATGTAATAGAAATTCATATAATTCCAACAATGTATAATTTCATGAGTATAAACATATAAGCCTAGAACTACAAAGTTTTTTCAAAACCTTTAGAGCTCATGAATTTTTAGAATTGTTATAAAACTTTATTCTTTTCTTTTTCAAGTTTATGTTCTTAAAAATACCATTTTTAAGGTTTCATGAGCTTCTTTTAGAAATGAAGTACACCAAATATATGAAATTATTTATTTATTATTCAAATCAATGATAAAAATTTTATTTAGCTTATGAATATTATATTATTTAATTTAAATATTTTATTTAGTTCCAATTGTTATATTTTATTTTGTTGTATTTTACTTTAAGAATATATTAAATTATACATTTCTAACATTACATAATGTGTCAAGAAATAAAAGTATTTCTTAAGGAGATTTATATTTAAATGCACTTCTCAATACATAAACATTTAGAATGCATTAGGAAGAATAGATTAATTTAGGAATTTTAGAAAGAATAGAAAGGATAGAATTTTTAAGGTTAGTGAGGGTGATTGTCATAGGGAAATCAATAAAAGTAAATGAAAGATTAAATGTTGTTTTGTATGTGTGAACGAGCACAATGGTAAGTAGGATTTGGAAGGCCTAAGTGCATTAGGAGATGAATTGGATTTCTTTTAGTCACTAGGCACATTTGACTAAATTACATGCAATATCGGAAGGCACAAGGTTCTAAGTATGGTTTCTAGCAGACATGTAACCTTATTTGGTATGCCATGAAAGGCACACAATCTTTTAATCATCATTTTTCCATTGGCCCACCATTGTTAGCATAAGCTACATGGATTATCTTGTAAGATCAGTTAGATTAAGTAATGAGTATATGCACAACAAGGTAACTTGAGATGCTTTATCATAATAAAGAACATAATTCATCATAACATTTGATTATCCAGATGGTTTCAACCCTGTTGTACAAAACAACCTCTCTTAATTATACCATTGTATGCTTACTTGATAACTCCATTGTACCATTACATAACATACATTATCACAGATAAGGAAATTGAGTAAGAGTTGAAATATAAAGAGAATTAAAGACACATGTGAAATTATATGATATGTGTGTATGTGTGTGTGTGTGTGTGTGTGTGTGTGTGGCCAAAAACTTTTCAACCCAAAGATGGGTTGGACTTTTCTGCCCACCGAGTTCTCAGATTGTACTCATTCCATTTCTTAACATTGTTTAGGTTAATGAATTTATGAAGGATATCTCAGTTAGGAGAGACTCTCCAGTTATACTTAATTGATACCAAGTGCGTGGTCCCTTGACTTCCTTTTAGTGGTTAGTGTCCATCCAGCCAGATAAAATATATTGATTTGATGATTTATGTTTTTAAAAAAAAATTATTTAATTATTTTAAAAACTTAGAGAATATTTTATTTAAATGATTTTCATTAAAAAATAGTACATATCATTGATTTAGATGAAAGGGCCTAAAATTATAATTTTTGCATTATTTTCATGTTTTTGAAATAAAAAAGAATTTTAGAACAAGAATGCTCATGGGTTTATGAATCATCACTTGGTGATTCGTGCCAATCATATCTCCAAAAATCATGATATGACAAATTGGTATAAGAGTGCTATGATTTTTGTCTAGTATAGCATATTAGGGTCAGTGGGTTCTCAGAAGCATCCATTATTTCCAAGGAATCTGTTAATCTAATCACTAAGAGTAATCAAGCCACATAATAGAAAATAGTATAGGATTAGAATATTATATTATAAAATAGAAATGCTTAGAAATTTTAGGAATAACAGTCTGGGAAAATTGTACAATGAAGAAAGCATCCTTGGGTGCAAGTTAGGATTGGCAGCAATAACAACAATGATGACAAAGGAGAAGTCTGAATGATAAAAAATGAAATTGCCCTAAAAATAAAGATGAAACAATAAGGACAATTATACCCCTGATTAGGCAGGAGGTAATAAAGATGATACACCTTCGCACAAGGAAGGTAAGTTAAGAAAGTTAGGACCCAATGCAAATGCAAGAAGCCACCGAGTTTAAATTAGGAATGATTAAACATAGGTGAAAGAATGGAAATACCCTTGAACCTTGAATGGGAAAGCAAAGTTAGACAACTTAATTCTTAGTGCAAAGTTAAGAGAATGATTAAAAAAAGGAGAAAAAAGTGGGACAACACCCAATCAATGATACGGGTGGTTAATTGAGCCAGATGCTTGATCGACTAGTCAATTATAGAGTCAACCTATAAATAGGTTTCCACCTCCCTCTTTATTCATTCTAGACCCTTTTAGCCTTCTCTAAGCTTCTTTGCTTTCTCTAGAAGTGCAAACCTTGCTAGAAATCCTATTTAGGCCAAACATTTTTTAACCTAAAAATCTTCAAAATTGTGGAAACTGGAGAATTAGAAATGTTTTATGACCCAAACCTGTCTTTGATACTAATATATTATATCAATATGACCACAGAATATAAACTAGGAATGCACATTCACCTTACTTATTATGTCCTGAGAGCTATGATGAATTTGAGAGACGAGGAATAGTCCAACCCTTAGATTCGAAATCATAGTTACGATTTAATGAGTTGCATATCACATATCTACATAAAGGTCATTATATATTTCTATGCAAACCTTAGGGAGGAATCAGTTATTCCTCCAATCCTAATCACTTATGTGTGTAGGACTAAGATACCCGTAACCACACATTTGACACAAATATTATTTGGATGCCCTATTGAGAGCTACACATCTGATATATTTTAAGGATTGCAATTTTATTGAGTGAGTATCACATCCCACGCTGCACTACTTTGGATGAGTTGTCCTTCAACTCCCGAGCCCTATACTACTTTGTAATTAACATCTTACTAACTCAAGAGATACAAAGAACTAAAGTCACATGTGTAGACCTAAACCTAATAACCCTACTATGGGAAGGAAAGAGATGTGACTTGCCATAAACCATTATAAAGTATATGTTGATTGTGGATTAACAAGAAACTTAGAGATCCTTACCCTATGGGTCGGTTATTATGGCTATTTTGGTCCACTTTGGATGTGGATTAGAAAATTTTAAAGAATGGCACCCATAAGCTATCTCTATGAACATGTTCTTTGAGTTGAGTTATTACATGGTTAGAGTCCGGTGGGTTCCAAAAATTAGAATGCGAGATAGATAACTATCAAAATTTGAGAGTGAACCACAAAATAACCTTATAAGGGGCAAAAAAGGATGCTAACATTAAGGGCCTACAGGGCAAGAGCCTGAAAAAGCACATCACTAAGAGAGCAAACTACCACTAAAACATATGAACTCCTTAAGACCATATCAACATGTATAGGATTGATGGATCAACAAGCTAAGGCTATGGATCAAAGAATCAAGCCTTTGATACAATGCATTAGTGGAGCAAACGATGAAACGTGTTAAGAAACAATTAGAAAACATCCAAGATGCAATGATATTGGATCTTGAACAAGATTCAAAATAAGAAAATAGGATAAATGTTTTACAGTTATGTTACAATTAGGAATTACGTTTTGATTTCATTTGATTTCAATTGATTTCTATGATGTAGACAATGCCACTTTAGAGTGACATTTAGGTTTGAAATTTTGAATTTATGAAAATATAAGTTTTCTTTTCCATAGTTACATGAATCTTTATGTTGTATGTTGGATGTAACACTATGCATGATATGAAAAGAATGAAAGAATTCCTATGAAAGGGGGAATAAAAGGCATTATGAAGAATGCCTAAGATAAGACTAGAGAAAGATAAGATGAGATATAAGATGATATGATGTGATGTGAAATGTTATGTTCAAATAAAATAAATGTGATATGAATGAAGATTAGAACGGATTCTAAGTTATAATAGGCATGACTCGTTATGCATGATATGTTATGTGTGTATAATTAAGTATCTAGTTTACACTATTATGCTTTAAGATAGATTTAGACTAGGGATAAAGGAACTTGATATGTTAGAAACAACATAGATAATGTTAGTTAGAACTATATAAAACAAAGAAACAAAAAGATGGCCACGAACACATAAGAATTAGAAAAGAAATGAATGTAAGTAAGGATTATGTAGAGCTAACAGATGAGAATACACACAACATGATGAAAAGAATAGATTAGATACTAATAAAGGATAAAAAAGAAAAGAATTGCATGCAGGATAATGAAAAACCCAAAGATGTAAAGAAAAGTCTGTATGAACTAATTAAATACCAAAAGTCAACCAATAAGAGCAAGGATAATCGAAACAGAGATAAGAAGTAGTTAAGCAGTGACCTAAGGAAAACCAATGAAGTCCTCGAAATGAAAGAATAAGAATTAAGGAAGATGACATATATCGCAACAAATAAGACAAACCAAAGTAACTGAAAGAGTTAATGTGAATAGTTATAAGGATAAGGTTTAAGTATGAAAACCAAATACATGAAACAAAGAAGCTAATACACACAATAAGGGAACCTTAAGGACAAAACAACAAACCTTATAGTTACGATAGGTTAGAAATGAACCCTAAACCCTAGATATAGTAGAATACATATAAAGGAACAATTTGAGGATAAATTTTCTTAAGAGGGATGTTGACACCAAAATTCGATCAACTAATTGAGTTCATTGTTACCCCTGACTACGAGCTTGATACGATAAAAGGGAAATAGTGCAAGAAAGGAAAAAAGTAGCGATAATAGAGGTTTAACATAGTTCAACTAAAGCCAGTTCAGCCCCTATGTCTACGGTTACTCTCTTATATTTCTGGAAGATTGATTTCATAGAATAAGCATACAACAATGGAGTCTTTCCCTAATGAACAGTACTCACTATCTATATTGGCAGAGTTTCTGCATGTATTCTTATTTCTTTCTCTTACATGGTGGCCTCCTCCTCTTATTTATAGAAGGGAGAAGGGCTACAAGTGTAATTTTGTGAATTATGAAAATGATTACTTCCACTACTCTAGACATTTAATGCTTGGCTCTGAATAATTAATGCTGGGCAAATCATTGTCAGACTTCTGGGTGGCTAATGTATAAGTTTGGAGGCTAAACCATCAACGAGGAGGGGATGCATCAGGTTGCTGATTGGATTCTGTACAGGTAGCCATTGCGGGTGGATGAACTATAAGTTGAACGAGATGTTGGTTCTGGTCGGCTTCACCGCTCACGCCTGGTTGTCTTCTTTGAAAGTCATAGGTCCCCTCGCTGTAGGGTCATAAGTCTCCTCAGTGAGGTAGGTTCTTCCATCCTGGGAGATGCGAGATGCCTCCTACCCATATTAGGCAGTCTGGGATCCTTACTCAGTGACCTTGGACTCCTTCCTGGACTTCCACCAGTCCAACTGGGCCCTCGACTGGGCCTTAATCGAAATGAAACATTTTTTCGGGAAATCCATATAATATAAGTCCCCAACTCTCAGTTCATTTCATGCGCTCGGAGTTGCAAGCAAATGATCAGAGTATTTTGTAGGATGATTCAGTCTGGGGTGTCGTTTACTTTTTTTTTTTTTTGCTCCCAACGCTTCTTATTATGCCTTTTCTTCCATTGCGTTATTTTTGCCATCAATGCAACAGCTTTAATTGTTCATAGGCCATTCGAACTTGAATCAGTTGAGTATCTCTTGGGCCTCTTGATGAGTTCGGGTGGTCCGATGGATGCCTTGATCAGGTATTTCATTCCCTTAAGGCTTAGCTTCCAGAGAAGTCTCCCTGGGACATGAGCTGTTTCAAAATCATGGGTAGTTTGTTGCATATGATTTCCTCACACGTCTTCTCCTCTTGGTTTCTGGGAGGTTCCGTACAAATCTTAGATCCAGTTGCTATGGGCCACACGATTCATATTTGCAAAAATGTTGTATTGTCAATTAGGTATGTTGGCTCATGCAAGAATTCTACACGTGACTAGCGCATTACTTGGACGTGAGGTCTTCATTTTGTCCTTAACTTGCGCAAGAATTCTGTGTGGCCAGCACATTACTTGGATGCAAGGTCGTTTCGTGCAAGAATTCTGTGTGGGGCAAGCACATTACTTAGACGTGGCTCACGCAAGAATTCTATGCCTTTTAATGCATTACTTAGACGCGAGATGTATGTTCAGCCACTCGACCTACGCAAGAATTCTACGTCACATGACGCATTACTTGGACGCGAGGTCGTTCCATGCAAGAATTTTGTGCGGGACGAGCACATTACTTGGATATGGCTCACGCAAGAATTCTACGTCTTTTAACACATTACTCAGACGTGAGATGTATGTTCAGCCCTCGATCTACACAAGAACTTTACGAAACATGACACATTACTTGGACGTGAGGTTGTTTCGCACAAGAATTCTATGCGAGGGGAGCACATTACTTGGATGCAGCTCGCATAAGAATTCTACGTCTTTTAATGTATTACTTGGATGTGAGATGTATGTTCAGCTCCTCGACCTGCGCAAGAATTCTGTATGGGGCAAGCACATTACTTAGATGTGGCTCAATCAAGAATTCTATGTCTTTTAACGCATTACTTGGATGTGAGATGTATGTTCATCCCCCCGACCTGTGTAAGAATTCTATGTCACATGATGCATTACTTGGATGCAAGGTTATTCTGAATAAGAATTCTGTGCAAGGTGGGCACATTACTTGGACGTGGCTTGCACAAGAATTCTACGTCTGTTAACACATTACTTGGATGTGAGATGTATGTTCAGCCCCCTAACTTGCGCAAGAATTCTATGCCACATGACTCATTACTTGGACGTAACGTCATTCCACACAAGAATTCTGTGCAGGGTGGGCACATTACTTGGACACGACTTGCGTAAGAATTCTACGTGTTTTAACGCATTACTTAGATGCAAGATGTATGTTCAACCTCCATGATCCCATGATACACAATTCCAATGAATCGCTTCATTTTCTTGTCTGTCCTGCATGCGTGGCTTTTTATTTCCTAACTGTGGCGGGTAATTATGGTTTTCGTCTTTTAGCGCATATATGCAGTATCATCATTTACTGGCTGCTAAGTTTCCTAGACCATTGGATTATGGGTAATTGTCATATCCTCTGATCCAATGGTAGGGGTATGCTCCCCCCTTTTGATCTGAGAGAGCCTTTCTTTCTCCCTCACTTAGTCATTTTTTAGAGAAAGTTTTGGTCTTCGGGCATCCTCATCCCATCCGTCTCTCTGGGTTGTCCCTTTGCCGCAAGACCCCATCCCGCTTTTCTTGTTTGTGCAATAGTTCCCTGGCTTTTTCGAGTTTCCTCTCTCCAGTAGTTATGGTACATTCCTCTTACTCCTACGCCTTGTGCACTGTTCTTCCTTTGTAGGAGATTTGGGGTTCGATATTTGTCCGATTCAATCAGGAGATTGGTAATGCCTGTGGATAGAAGTGGTTTAAACGTCCAATCTCGAGTTAGAGTAGGATAGTTGTGTCACTAGTAGGTTCCAGAATTTCTCCATGTGTGTGCATGTGTGTTCGGGTTTCTAATTATTTCATTTCCCCTTTCGTAGCGTATTTTTTTTCTTACTAAGGTTGAGATTCATTGGTGCAGCGGCATAAGATGTGCATGGCTTGTGGAGTAGGGAATCTTCAATAGAGGTTTGATACGGTTCTCGGTTCACTTTCAGCGAACTAATTAATTTTTATTTCTCTTTATAGATGGGAGCAGGTCATGTGCATCGCCGCCACCTAATTAGGAGTGAGGATAATGAACCGGATTCGTCCTCAAACATGAGAAATGCTCAGCAAGCGGGGGTCTCGACTCCAAGCGGGAAGGAAGTCATCTCTAACCCGGCCTCATGCTCGAGAGAGGGTCAGAGGGTGACGTCAAGCTAGCACCTTGAATGCTGTACGTTCAAACATCATAGATCTTGCGTGCAACTTCAAGATGTCACCTCAGTCGTTGCATCGAATCGCATTCCAAAGGGGTGCAGTGTCATGGTTCCCACTGCTGATGATCATGCCGCTCATTCCCCTCATGGCTTCATAGTTGTCGGTATCCCACATCTTGTCGCGGGTTGAAATTTCCCATTCAGCCCTTTATTATTAATTTTCTGAATAAAGCAAAGCTCTATCCTTTCCAATTGACACCAAATTCCTATACCGCCCTGATTTCTCTAACCCTTATGCATAAGGTTAACGGCCTTCCCCCACCTTCGCCTGAAACTCTTTGCTACCTGTACAACCTTAGGTGCGCCAACTCGGAGGATAGACTCTACTATCTTTTGGTGAGGCAGACACCTTATAAGGAAATCCTCCCCTAGGGAGGTGCAAAGGGAAAATCCAACACAGGGCAGTATAAGATTTGTTGGTTCTATGTTTCATGCCCTTCGCTAAGATACCTTAAGAACTTTGACTTTGTTCTCGTCCTGGGTAGGTGGGATGGGTCTGGATGAGCTCGCTTGTCCATATACTTTCTGGTCTTTGATTTGGAATTTAGCCTACTATTTCAAATTCTAACCTTTTGTTTAATTTTTATAGACGGTACCGGTAAGTGGCTAGGTCTTAGGGCCGAAAAGTTGGATGTTCTTGACCGATTCACCTCATTAATAGGTCTCCATAATGATTATAGGTTTAGCAAGGATGCTCTTTGCTTCCATAAGCTTGCTTAACCACTAAATACCATCGTCACAAGTGAAATAGGGATCCGTTAGTTGAGGGAGGTTCGGCCAGCGAATTTTGACAATTACGAGAAGATTATAGACTTAGTTCTCTAAGTGCCTTCTCCAAACAGCAAGAGCGATGCTCCTTCGGGCCACGATGTCGTCTCACCCTCTGTTACCATGCATCAGCCCTCAGCCTTTGATGCGAGGCCAGTTCTTGAGACCCTAGCTGCTGCAGAGGCCGAAGTAACCTCGATCGCTGCAGAACAGCCTGTCACTACTATTGAAGCTTTGTTCCTGGACCTGACCTCCTCACCGTGCTCTGAATGGGGCAGAAGTTCCCAATGCTGTCATTCCTCCCAATTTTTTTGGTCCTCCCTAAAAGAGGCGGAAGGTTGTCTAGGAACAAGAGGGGGAGCCCTCCCAAATCCATTAGGAGTTAACTTCACCAAACCACTGGCTAAGCCCGGTTCCAAGACGAAGAGGCATGCTTGGACCCTTGTCAATAACTTTTTCATAGTCATGAGCAATAATGGCAAGGTCCCAGCGATCAAGAGTGAAGACCTCGCTCTCAAAAATATGGCAAGATTCATCACCCGGCAGAGTCTTTCGGTATGTGCCCTTATTCATCTTAAGCATCCAGTTTATTGTTGAATCTGACATTGTTATCTATTTTGGTAGAGCGTGTTGACATTGTTGAAGATCGCTTCCGAGTGCAAGGGTCAGGATAAGGAGAGATCAGCTCTCATGAATGAGATGAAAGCTTGCCAAGCTAAAGTTCAGGAACTTGAGGGAAAAATGAGGGAATTGGAGGTGGCGCTATCTCG
This sequence comes from Saraca asoca, assembly GCA_026873985.1. NCBI lineage: Eukaryota > Viridiplantae > Streptophyta > Magnoliopsida > Fabales > Fabaceae > Saraca > Saraca asoca. The sequence goes on from JANHAO010000010.1 coordinate 51,559, forward strand.
TGAGATGAAGCATCACGAGGATATGGAGATAAACTTGGGTCTCATGACTAATGACCTTAATAAGGTGACGATGGAGCTCTATGACACCCAGGTGCAGTTGCATCATTTGAATGGGGTAGCTAGCGCTGCTAAAGAGATGGCGAGAACTGCGGAGTAGCAAACTAAGGCTTCTGCTGAGGAAGCGGCGATGCTGAAGGGAGAACTGCAACTGGCCAATGAGAAGGCGGCAAAGGTTAAGGTGGAGATTCTTTCCCGCATGGTAGAGACAGCCACAGAGATGAGGAGGGCTATTCTTGAGTCATTCCTTTACACAGTATAGCAGAGGTATCTTGACCTAGACTACTCTTTCTTCGATCCCTAGGCCGTTGCAGGGTCCGCTTGCTGGAAGGCTCAGGCCGTAAGGAAGAATTTGAGCGCCGAAGCCCCCGTCTCATCTGTAGAGGCCGTAGTGCAGGGAGAGGATGATTCTCAAGCCGCCAACATTGCTCCTGTGCTTGACACCCTAGATCTCCTAGTCCCCGGCTCACTACCTATTGAAGGCATAGCCCTCGAATCCTTATCCCCACAATGATTTGTATAATTCATACTTTTTGATGTGTTTGGCATTTGCTATGAACCCTATGAATGGCTTACACAATTTATGAGGAAATTGGACTCTTTCTATCCCTATTGCATTGGCACATGATTGTCCACAACTTTCCCCATATTCAAACAATAATGTAACATATACATTTTTGTTGCCTTTCTCAGTGCGTAACTTGTCATAAAAATTTTTGACCTCATTCGAAAAAGCAAACTCAAAGGGTTACGTTCATGTGTGCATAAGTCAATTATGGAATACCAAGCCACTTATGGTAATAACGGTGGAGGCGTTTGGCGTTCCAGGCGCAGGGGAATTCTGCTCCGCTCATGTCCGCCAGGTGATAGGCTTCATTGCTCACGATCCTCTTGATGACATATGAACCTTCCCAGTTTGGTCTTAAGGTTCCTTCATTGGGTTTGCAGGCTCCTGGAAGGATGAGACGTAAAACGAGGTCTTCAGGTTTGAATTTTCAAGCTCGCACTTTGTGGTTGTAATGCCTCCCTATTCGATGCCGATGAACTATGGCTCTAAGGCTAGCCCTTTCTTTTGCTTCCTCCAAGATATCCAAGTTCATAGCTAGCAGTTGCTGTTGTCTTCCAGATTAAAGGCGATTCTCCTCTGCATAGTGACCTTAAGTTCTACGAGAATCATTACCTCACACCTATATACCAAAGAAAAAGGGGTTTCCCACGTAGAGCTATTAGGAGTGGTCCTATAGGCCCATAGTACCGACTGCAATTCATCCACCCAGGCTCCTTTTCTAGCCTCTAACTTGGTTTTCAGAATCCTTTTGATAATCTTATTAACGACTTCTACCTACCCATTGGCTTGTGGGTGATCTACAGCCGTGAAACTCTTAATGATCTTGAAGTCTTTGCAGAACCTGATGAACTATTCACTGGTGAATTGGGTCCTATTATCACTGATGATTTGCTGTAGGACCCCGAACTTGTAGATGATATTGTTCCAAACGAATTTCTCAATCTTGGAAGACAAGATCTTAGGGAGTTCCTTTGCCTCTGCCCATTTAGTGAAATAGTCTACCGCTACTACTGTATATTTATAGTTTCTATGTGCCTTAGGAAGTGGCCTGATCAGATCCATCCCTCATATCACAAATGGCCATGGACTTATCATCTGTTTCAGATAGGCCGGTGGAGCTCGCAGCACTTTCAAGAATCTCTAACACTTGTCACATCTTTTGACGAGGTCAATAGCATCCTGCCTCATCGTCGGCCAGTAAAATCCCTATCGAAGGGCTTTTTGCACCAAAGAGAGCCCCCCAGCATGATTTCTGCAATGTCCCAAATGAATCTCTTTTAAGACAATATCACAGTCTCCGTCATCTATGCATCTTAAAAGTGGGGTTGTGAACCCCCTCTTGTAGAGTGCATCACCGTAGACATAATATCTGGCAGCTCAGGCTCGCAGACATCGCACTTCGAGTCTATCTTCTGGTAGCTTCTTGTTTTGTAGGTAGTCTATGATCGGGCTCATCCAGAAGTTAGGCTTTCTGATGACTGTCATGACAATGTCTCTCTGTTTGATACTCAGGTAATGAAAGGACTCCACTGGGACAGTGCCAACAAGGTCTAGGTCATCAATGGTAGACAAGTGAGCTAAAGTGTCCGCATGCATGTTCTGGGCTCGTGAGATCTGCGTGACTTCGAACTGTTAGAAGGAGCCTAGCAATTCATGGACCTCCTAGAGGTACCTCACCAATCTCTCCCCCCATGCCTGGTATTCACTCCTTATTTGATAGACAATTAGCTGTGAATCACTATGAATTTTTATTCTTTTAGCACGCACCTCTTTAGCCAGTCATAATCCTACCAATAAAGCTTCATACTCGGCCTTGTTGTTCGTAGCTTGAAAGTCGAACCTCAAGGCACTAAAGATCTTGTGTCCCTCCACACTAATAAGAAGCATTCCTGCCTCAGCCCTTTAACCACAAGATGATCGATCAACAAACAACTCCCACCACGGGGCCTCTGGGACTTCCACCTTGCTTTGCATGGGACCCGTAAATTCGATAATGAAATTGGCTAGCGCTTAGCCCTTAATGGCTATTCTGGGCTTGTATTTAATATCAAATTGTACGAGTTTGATCTCCCATTTGAGTAATCATCCCGAGGCATCTGTCTTCTATAGGACTTGTCTTAGGGGGAACTAAGTTAGGACCCTGCTGTTGTGAGCCTAGAAATAGGGTCGTAGCTTCCTCGAGGCGGTAACCAGGCAATAGGCGAGTTTTTCCATAGGCGAATATCTAGCCTCCGCATCCAAAAGTCTTTTACTCACATAATAGATAGGGAGTTGGATCCCCTCTTCTTCTCGCGTGAGCGCCGCACTCAAGGTATGCTGAGATACACCCAGATATATAATTAGTTTTTCACCCTCCTTAGGTTTGGAAAGGAAGGGCACCTGCCCGAGGTATGTCATGAGCTTTCGGAATGTGACCTCGTATTCAAGAGTCCATTTGAACTTTCTTGCCCTCTTAAGGATGTCAAAGAAGAGGATGCACTTATCCGTCAATTTGGAGATGAACCTGCTGAGAGCGGCGACCCGGCCATTTAAACTCTGGATGTCTTTCAGTCCCACAGGAGAATGCATGTCGAGCAGTGCCCTGATTTTCTCTGGATTTGCTTCAATCCCTCTGTTGTTCACTATAAAGCCTAGGAATTTGCCTGAAGCTACCCCAAATGCACATTTGTGTAGATCGAGCTTCATTCGGTATCTTCTTAAAGTCTGAAACATATCATCGAGGTCGTGGACATGATCGGTGAGCCATTTAGATTTCACTAGCATGTCATCCACATATACCTCCATAGTCTTGCCGATTTGTTCTCTAAACATCATGTTCACCAGTCGCTGATAAGTTACCCCAATATTTTTAAGTCTGAAGGGCATAACTTTATAACAGTATAGTCTGCAGTCGGTGATGAATGAGATATGTTCCTTATCCTGTGTGGCCATCGGAATCTAGTTATATCTCAAGTATGCATCCATGAAGTTCAGTAGTTCGTGTCCGGCTATGGCATCCATGAGTTAATCTATCCTTGGCAGAGGAAAACTGTCTTTAGGGCACACCTTGTTGAGATCGGTAAAATCAATGCATGTCCTCCACTTCCCATTCTTTTTTTTGACGAGGACAGGATTCAGTACCCAAGTGGGGTATCGCACCTCACGTATGAAATTGTTTGTTAGGAGTTTATCCACATCCTCCTTAAGCACCTCGTATCGCTCAGCGGTCATCGGCCTCTTCTTTTGACAAACTGGTTTGGCCTGAGGATCAATGTTCAGTCGCTGTGACATTACGTCTAGGTCGATTCCCTCCATATCCTCGTGGTTCCAGGCGAAGACATCTACATTTGCCTTAAGGAAGCTTACCAATGGCACCTTTATATCAGGTGGATCACTCAGTGTCCATCTCTCGAGGGTCTAAGTTGTCATTGACTCCCCTCTTACTCATCGCTCGAGGCTCTCCACCTGACACAATGGTCACTTTCTTCCCTTGGACCCCGAGTTAGACCGCCTCTTTGTGGCAGCGCCGGGCCATTTGCTGCTCTTTGCACACACACCCAATTCTGCCTGGGGTCAGGAACTTGACTGTCAACGTTTTAGTTGACGTTGCCATGTCGAGATCGTTTATGGAAGGTCGTCCTAGCACTATGTTGTAAGCTTATGGGTAATCTATAACTAAGAAGTCTACCATGACGGTTGCTTATCTGTTATGATTTCCCAAGGTAAGGGGGAGTTTGATCCGTCCTACTGGAAGTACCCCATCTCCAATGAAACCATAGAGGGGCTCAGGTGATGGGTCCAACTGATCATTGTTCACTCCCATCTGATCGAAGCACCCCTTATACATCACATTTACAGAACTCCTGGTATCCACCATGATCCTCCTTATGTCGGCATTACCGATTTTGGCTTAGATAATTATGACATCATTATGGGGGTAGTGGACACTTGCACATCTTCTTCCATGAAGGAAATGTTTTCAGGGGATACCCTGGCTTTCTTGGTGAGTCTGTCACACTCGACATGACTCGTCAAGAGGACATGTTATGCCACTCGCACATAATGATTGCATGATCTGTTTGAAGTGCTGGCTAAATGGGATCCACTGTGTATTGTAAATATGGTCCTCATAAATGGAACTTCCTCGTGCTCAAGAGTCTCGTGGCGTTGCGGCGTAGGATGATGAGGACGTGGGGGTCATTGGCCTTGAGATCTTATCATATAGTCTCTCAAATGGCCCCTCTTTATGAGATCTTCAATGGCGCCTTTTAGCGCCTAATAGTCTGATGTATTGTGCTTGACCTCATCGTGGTAGGCACAAAATTTGTTACGATTCCTCTTTTCGATGGGGATTTTTATTGGCCTAGGTCTGTCAAAATCTTCATTATCCCTTTCGATCGCGTAGATTTTGTCTGGGGTATCCGACAGGATGGTGTAAGTATCATGTCGGTGCTAGTATTGGGATTGTTCACTCCGAGCTCTCTTTATATCTTGGTCCTCGATACCCCCTTTATGACAGTCCTTATTCTTGCCTCTGTTTGAGGTGCCTGCTTCTTCTCTCTTATTCGATTTCTTCGGGCCAAAAGTTTTGTCCCATTGGATCTCTTTAGCGGCTCGTTCATAAAATTCACTGAGGCTTTTAGCAGGAGACTTGTATATATCCTCATATAATTTCCCGTCCTTTCAGAGTTTGGCTGATATCAGTATAAGGACGCTCTCATCAGATGGATTGTCAACACCACTGACTTCTTGTCGGAACCTGGCAATATAGTCCTTCAGAGGTTCGTCCTTTCGTTGAAAGACTATGGCCAAATGGCAGGAAGGGGCAAGCTACCTTTTTAGCGCCCTATATTGATTGAAGAACCTATTTTGGCACTCCTCCTAACTTCTTATGCTACGGGCTGGGAGGCTTCTAAACCATGCCTACGATATCTCCCCGAGCATTGTACGAAAAACTTAGCATTTCACCAATGGGTTGGATGTTTGTAAGTCCATCTAGATGTTAAAGGCATCTGGGTGGCTGTAAAGGTCTCTATCCCTATTATAGAGGGGAATGCTCAGAATTTTGAACCTGCAAAGAAGTAACTCCATCTCGATCTGGCGAGCAAGTGAAGTTCTCTCTTCAGGTGATTCTCAGTTCTTCTAGGATGCGAAATTCTTCTCTAGTTGTTCCATCCTTTCGAACAATTCTTCAACCACAGGGTCTCGGGACTTGGGCTATCGGATTGTGGTCTTTTTACTCCTTTCTTTTTACCTGCCGCGAGAATCTCGATCTGAAGTTTTATGCCCCTTATTGCGCCCGTTATTAAACGAGTCACAATCGATTTGTTACTCACTACTGTCAATTTCTTATCGGCCCTCACTTTTATGCGAGCTCACACATTGAGAATTATCCTTCTCATCCTCTCGATCTCGATGGTTATCGGATCTTCGTCACGAGTTAGACGAGTGTAACGAGCCGGTTCGACGGTGTTTGACCCTGACTTATTCTTCATGTTGGGGTCTTGGACGAGATTGTTTGCCCCCAGGTGCAGTCACTTCATCCTGTCTTTGTGTGCCTTGGGCATGAGTTTGTGCCAACATTCTGACCATGCCGATCAGTTCCTTCACCGTATTTTCCAGTGCTTCTTGGTGCCAGTCAAGCACATCTTGGTGCTATCGCCAGTCCTGAACCTTGCGAGCCTCTTGGATCGTGGGTTGGTGTTAAGTAGGAGTAGCCGCGTCGACGTCAGTGTCCGTCGTAAGGATGGCTGTGTCCCGTTATTGCGTCTGGCCTTCAAATTGGCCAATTGGGATTTCTATGCCTCTGGTAGCCTTTCCTCTTGCCATCATATGTGAGACAATTTATTAGGGAGCGAAAACAAAGAGTATGCAGTGGGGGCCCTCCTTTTAGTGTGAAAATGTTGACACTAAAATTCGATCAACTAATTGAGTTTAGTGTTACCCTTGACTGCGAGCTTGATACGATAAAAAGGAAGGTAAAAGGGAAACAATGCGAGAAAGGAAAAAAGCAGTGACAATAGAGGTTTAACTTGGTTTGGCTAAAGCCAGTTTGGCCCCTACGTCCATGGTTACTCTCTTATATTTCTGGAAGATTGATTTCACAGAATAAGCATACAGCAATAGAGTCTTTCCCTAATGAACAGTACTCACTATCTATATTGGTAGAGTTTCTGCATGTATTCTTATTTCTCTCTCTTACATGATGGCCTCCTCCTCTTATTTATAGAAGGGAGAAGGGCTACAAGTGTAATTTTGTGAATTATGAAAATGATTACTTCCACTGCTTTAGACATTTAATGCTTGGTGCCGAATAATTAATGCTGGGCAAATCACTGTCGGACTTCCAGGTGGCTGATGTATAAGTTTAGAGGCTGAACTATCAATGAGGAGGGGATGCATCGGGTTGCTGATTGGATTCTGTACGGGTAGCCATTACGGGTGGATGAACTATAAGTTGAACGAGATATTGGTTCTAGTCGGCTTCACCGCTCGCGCCTGGTTGTCTTCTTTGAAGGTCATAGGTCCCCTCACTGAAGGGTTGTAAGTCTCCTCAGTGAGGTATGTTCTTCCATCCTGGGAGATGCGAGACGCCTCCTACCCACATCAGGCAGTCTGGAATCCTTACTCAGTGACCTCAAACTCCTTCCTGGACTTCCACCTATCCAACTAGGCCCTCGACTAGGGCTTAATCGATATGAAACATTTTTTCGGGAAATCCATATAACAAGGGAGAATTTGTAACACCCCCTAAGGTTAACCTGATTAGATTCATGCATAGATCTAGAAGGGTAGCAAGTTAACTAAGGAGTCAGTTCCCAAGAGTGGATTGGCTGGTTAACAGTTCCTTAAAAGGTGATCGATTGGTCAATGTTAAGTTAAACAAAACCTAATGCATGAAATTTGAGGTAACAAATGCAAGTGTAGTCAAGCTATTACCTAGGGATAAAACCTTGTCAAGAAGGAACACTAGTACACACCTGATCCAAAAACATGAATTCGAGGCAAAATAATTGAATCAAATATCAATTTGATTTCAATTTATATCATCTATGCAACAATACTTATTGAGCGCATTTTATTTAGATTATGAATTATTTGCAACCATGTGAATTATGCCTAGGACCAAAAGTTGGAAATTTTCCTACGATTAGGTGAGTGAGAATTATACTTTCTAGTTTCTTTTCTCACAAAGCAAAATTCAATTTCAAATTACCCCCAAATTATTTTGATGTGTTAGTTAGTGCAGAAATTAGACGTGAGAAATTAAATAAATACAAATGGTGAATTAACATTAGACCTGCAGGTGTCAAAAGTATTGTATGAACCAGGAAGAGACTTAGAAATTTTAAGCTATATGATTTAAGATAGAAGATTAAAGATATTCACTAAGATTTTTTATTTAGTTTAGAAATTAGAACTTATATTCCTACTTGATTACATGTATTATTGTTTGAATGATTGGATGAAATGAGCACATTGAATGCGAAATTAGAAAGGAGTTTTAGTTGGGAATTCTTATAATTCCAACTATGCATAATTCACGAGCATGAACATAATATCTTAGAATTGTAAAATTTTTCCAAAATCTTTGGAACTCATAGATTTTTAAGAATTATTATAAAACTTTATTCCTTATGATTTTCAAGTTTATGTTCTTAAAAATACAATTTTTAAGATTTCATGAGTTTCATTTAGAAATAAAGTGCACAACATATATGAAATTATTTATTAATTATTCAAATCAATGATACAAAATTTTATTTATTTTATTATCTTATTTATTTTATTAATATTATATTATTTAAATTAAATATTTTATTTAGTTTCAATTATTATATTTTATTTTATTTTACTTTAAGAATTTATTAAATTATACATTTCTAAATTTACTTAATGTTTCAAGAAATAAAAGTGTTACTTAAGGACAATTATATTTACTTATCATTGCATAAACATTTAGAATGTATTAGGAAAAGTAGGTTAATTTAGGAATTTTAGAAAGAATAGAAAGGATAGAGTTGCTAAGGGTAGTGAATGTAATTTTCATAAGGAAATCTATACAAGTAAATAAAAGATTAAATGATGTTTTATGTATGAGAAGTAATACAATGTTAAGTGGAATTTGGAAGGCTTATGTGCACTAGGAGATGAATCAGATTTCTTGTAGTCACTAGGGACAGTTGGCTAGGTCACATGTGATACAAGAGATAGTTATGCCATGAAAGACATACAACATTTCAATCATTGTTCTTCCATTGGCCCACTGTTTCTAGTATAAGATATATGGCTTGTCTCGCAAGGCCAGTTAGATTAAGTAATGAGTATATGTATAAAAGGGTAACTGATGAACATAATTTATACGTATTTTATATCTCTTTATAATTACTCTTTTGTCATGTTTATATGCTTAATTGGATATTTGAAATTGGTTTTATGGTTTGCTTAATTTTTGTGCTTAATTGAATTTTTTAAGTAAATTTACACTCTTTCAGACTGTTTCAGGTTTTTAGGTGTATCTTAAGTTTTAAACCTTTTTTTGTGAGATTCTTATGTCTCTGGAGAGCTAAGAGAAAGATATAAAAATCTCATGAAGAGCTCAAAGCCCACTTTAGCCATTTTGGAGATCAAATAAAGCCTAGAAGATGAAATAGAGTGTTGGCAGAGGACCCATAACTCGTTTCAATATTTTCATCATAAGTGGAGCTTCATTCATTGATACAAAATTAAGTGCATAGGATAGCTAAGATCCACTCTCACAACTTTCATGAAGGACTTGAGGTCAAACTATATCGTTTTGAATTAGTTTCATGGCTGTGAAATTAAGTGTTAAATTTTGTTATGGGCTAGACTATTTTGGAAAGTTATCTCAATTTTTGGCTCATAACTTGAGTTAGAAATCGAGTTTCTATGCAAGGTAAAGGCCATTGGACTCCCAAGAGACAAACCTATATTTCTTATGAAAGGACCCACATCCATCTAAGCCTCCTTCTAGCCCTAAGCAATAGCCCAATCAAGAGACAGCTCAGTGAGCTCTATAGATGTTCAGCTGAGTCATAATTGTAATAACTTTTAGATTCATTTTACTTTGCCTGTAATTTGATGAGTGAGAGGAGCTCTACTAAGGCAATATTCCAACCCTCTTCTTTCTTTTTATTTTTTTATTTTTACATTAATGTGTAACTAAACCTTTATCTTAATCTAAGAGAAATTTTGCACCAATTCTTTTGTTGATTGTGAGACTTGCTTCTGATTCCAATTTATTCCTAATTTGATTCTCTTAATTCTCTATTTTAATGCTTATAATTGCTTTGAATGATTAATTAATATAACTCATTAATTAATTATTCACTATGATTTAATACTAGCTGAATTTAAATAAGTAATTTGTTATTATTTATGGTTGTTTGGTTATGGGGTAGCAATAAGGTTTTGATTTGTTGCTAGAGCAAATCAATCATTTGCTACGAGGGTAAATTGTTTAATTAGACTTTGTGTTTTCAGATCTTAATGCTATTAGTAAATTGGTTAAGGTGTTGGGCTTCAACTGATTTAGCAATAAGGGTTGATGGGGTGTTGGGCTTAATTGGCCAATTAATGACGAAATTAACAAGAATTAATTAGGAATTGAACTTAATTAGTTTCTTGACTAAACGGTTAAAGAGGAAATGAAATAATTGTATCAAGCATTAGTCAAAGAATTAGTTATAAGAGTCCCTTAGAATGAAACTTTCTCATTTGATTTCCCCTTTTCCATTTTTTATTATGTTTACTTCACTATTTGATTTAATACCTATTCTAATTATATATCCATCCCCAATTTTACACTGTAAATACACTCAAATTGATCGCCAATCTCCATGGATTCAACTTAGACTCACCCGAGCTATAAGTTTAAGTAGTTCAGCTTTATCTTCGTCATTCTTGACAACTGTCAATAACCTGAGGGTCGCATGCCTTATCATAATAAGGTGAAGATAAATTCATCATAACATCTTGTTATCCAAATACTTCCAGCCTTAATATTCTAAATAGCCTCTCTTGGTTGTACCATAACACCCCAGCTTGATAACTCCATGTTGATATGAGAATTGATGAGATTACATAATGTGCATGATCACAGATAATGAAATTAAGTAAGAGTAGAAAGATAAAGAGAATTAAAAATGTATGCGAAAATATATAATGATAATGATGATGATGATGATGATGATTATTATTATTATTATTATTATTATTATTATATGAATTTAGTCAACCCAAGTCCAAAACCCCAAACTGCAATTTGAGTGTAAAAGCGAAACAGAGACAGACAGAGAAAGGAAGAACAATGAGACACCAAAAGTTTTCAACATAGTTTGGCCAAGTGCAATGCTTACTTCCGTGGTTATTTTATTTATCAACATTTTTTGCTAGGTATTTGTTGCTTCTTTTTTTATTCTTGATTGTTAATTCTCCTCATTTCTTCCTATCCCTTATACAATAATTTCAACCCCTATTTATAATGGTTGGAGAGTTACAATTTGGATATAAACACTTATTTATAGTGGCTAGGAGTTACAATTTGAATATACTTTAATAACAGAAAAAAATTATGAATTGATCTTCTTATGGATAAGGATCGATGATAATAATAGATTTCCATCAAAATAGGAAATTAAACAGATTTTCCTAAATTGATGACTAGGAAAGCATGTTTCGAGCTAGGGGCTAGATCTTGTCCTCAACAACCTAAGGTTGCTACTTTGACCCTTATTGACCAATGACCAGAGTTCTTATTTGGTGACTTGATGCTTTAGTCCAATGACTTTAGTCCTGGTTAAGCTGGGCCCTTATCAATTAGGCTTGTCCATTGAGCTTTTACTAACCTATTTGTATAATTCCAAAAATACCCATAACATTAGCTTTCCAACTCTCAATGCAATCCGTAAATTGGGAGCTATAGTTTGATGGTAAAAACTAGCAACTATTATCTGCCATGCCATCATTTAGACTTCTATCCCATCAAGTTAATGCCAAGTTGAATGCTTAGTAAGTTGCAGATGATAATTCAAAGGTTAAAATAAATGCGCCTCAGCTAGCAAATAATGATTTTGTAAATATTCATCAAGTTGAATGCCTAGTAGATCACATGCCTCAGCTAGCAAACCATGACTTTGTCAAGTTGAATGCCTAATAGGTCATAAATGATAACATATAAGTTAACATGATTGGACCTCATCCAGCAAACCACAACTTAACATTTGTCAAAATGAATGTCCAGTAGGTCACACCTCAGCTAGTAGTGAATGCCTAGTAAGTCACACCTCAACTAGGTTGCCTCTTCTGGATTAGAAGGGCGAGTGCTCACTTCTGAATTAAAAGGGCAATTGCTCACTTTCAGATTAGAAAGGAAAATGCTCACTTCTAGATTATAAGTTCGATTACTCGCTTCTAGATTAGAAGGGCGATTGCTCACTTTCAGATTAAAAGGGTGATTGCTCACTTCTGGATTAGAAGGCGAACAGACGTTCAGCATTCTAAGCTCATGGAACTTCAGCTCCATTCAAATGTTAATCAAAAGGCTCCATTTCCCAAGTTTTCCTTGATGATGTATAAGCCCTCCCAATTTAGACCTAGTGTCCCACCACTTGGCCTTACGAGCTTCAAGAAGAATAAAGCGCTGTGCAAGATCATTGATTTTGTAGTCCCAAACTCAAACTTTCCTGTATAATACTTTATTAAAAATTTATCAAAAATTAGTAAACATAGACATAAAAGTTTAAGGAAAAACTTGGGTGCTTTCATTAATTTCTAAACAACACTATAAAATTAGAAGCACTAGGGCTGCTATTGTATTGGTTGTTAGGGCTATTGAGGTCACTGTCCCGCAGGTTGTACCACATAGTCCTTTAAGCAACCTCTTTTGATCAGATCCTCGATCACATTTTTGAATGCCTGACAATCCAAAGTATTGTGCCTACCTTTATTGTGGTAAGCACAAAACTTGTCTTTGTCTCTGATCTGTTGGGAGTCCTTATGGGGTTGGGCTTCCTAAAGTCCTCCCTATCCTTTTCCATTGCAAATATCTTGTCCTGAGTGTCTAATAGGATGTTGTAGCTGTCATGGTGACCTTGATGCTGAGGTCACTCATTCTTGGCCTTCTTTGTAGCTTAGTTATATGAGCCATCCTTCTGACTCTCTTTGTCATTCTTATCATTGCTTCTCTTTTTATTCTGGTTGGAGCTATTCATCTTGTCTTTATAATTGGACTTTTTAGGGCAAAAAGTCTCTTTCCATCTAATCTCTTTGGCAGCTTGTTCATAAAACTCACCAAGGTCCCTAATTAGAGACTTGTACATGCTCCCATACAACTTTCCATCCATACAGAGTCCCACTGAGATTGCTATCAGGATACTCTCATCTGAGGGATTCTCTATGTTATTGACCTCCCACCTAAACCGAGTGATGTAATCTTTTAGTGATTCATTCTTCCACTAAAAGACCATTGCGAGGTGGTAAGATAGTGCAAACTACCTTCTTAGTGCCTTGTACTGGTTAAAGAATCTCTTTTAGCATTCCTCCTAACTATGCATGCTTTGAGTTAGGAGACTTCTAAACCATATCCAAGACATGTCTCCAAAGGTGGTTGGGAAGATATAGCACTTAACCAAAGGATTGGTTATCTAAAGATCCATCTATACATTGAATATGTCTAGGTGGTCATATGGGTCGATGTCCCCATTGTATTATAGGATATTAGGGATCTTAAACCTATGAGGAAGAGGCTCTGTCTCGATCTCCCTGGTGAATGGTATCCTCTCCTCATAACGGTCTTGATGGTCCTGAGCCAAAGGGCATTCTTCTAATTGTTATACCCTCTAAAGCAACTCTTTTACCATCGGGTCCTATGCCTTAGATCGACGACTGAAAGATCGATGGCTTCTTACACCTCCCTGGTCATGGGAATGACAATCTAAGGTTCTATGCCTTCTACTGTGCCTATGACCCAGTGAGTATTGGTTTGAAATATGTCCCTGACTAGTCTGTTCAAATCTCCAAGTCGATGTAAGCTCCCACCTCACTGATTATCTCCGTCATCATTCTCGTGAGCTCAGTGAACCTCCAACCTTAGCCATAAATTAGAATAGCGAATTGAACCAATGCACTAATATACTTCTCTGATTGGCCTCTCCTCATGAGCTCCTTCCCATGGCTACTAGAGTTCTCCTCTAGGCGTAGCAACCTCAACTTGGTTTCACATGTTCTAGGCCTGTGCTTAAACCAATACCCTAACCACATCAACCAATTCCTTCACTATGTTCTCCATCACTTCCTGACACTAATGTCACACTTGCACTTTATTGTCCCCAAAATAATAATAACAGGCTAGCAAGGGGTCAACATGGGTAGGCTAGTGACAGCAACTACGGTGGGGTGGTGGAAGTGCCTACCATAGGAAGAATCGGGCCTCCAACTGGTAACATATCCCACATTGTTCCATGCGACTATTAGGCTGGTCAACTGCAACGTATGAACTCCTGGTGGTTCTTCCTCTAACCATCACAATTGGATGGAAAATCAAGGAGAATGCAATTTAGGGCCCTTCTTCTAGTGCTAAAATGTTGATGTGTGAATTTGGTCAACCCAAGTCCAGAATCCCAAACTGCAATTTGAGTGTAAAAGAAAGAAAAAGAGAGAGGAAGAATAGAGAGACATCAGAAGTTTTTAATGTGGTTCAACCTAGTGCAATGCTTACATCCACAGTTATTTTATTTCTCAGTATTTTTGTTGAGTATTTGTTGTTTCTTTCTTGATTCTTGATTATTGATTCTCCTCTTTTCTTTGTATCCCTTGTACAATGATTTCAACCTCTATTTATAGTGACTAGGCAATTACAATTTAGATATAAACCCCTATTTATAGTTGCTACGAGTTATAGTTTAGATATACTTTAATAACAGAAAAGAATCATGAATTAGTCTCCTTATGGATAAGGATTAATGATAATAATGGATAATAACAGATTTCCATTAAAATAGAAAACTGAACGAATTTTCCTGAATTGATGATTGGGAAAGCATGCTTTGAGCTGTAGGCTAAATCTTATCCTCGATGACTTGAGGTTGCTGCTCTGACCCTTGTTGACCAGCGACTTGAGTTCGTATTTGGCGACCTGATGCCTTGGTCCAGTGACTTTAGTCCTGGTTAAGCTAGGCCTTTATTAGTTGGGCTTATCTATTGAGCTTTTACAAGTCCATTTGTATGGTTCCAAAAATACTCACAACATCATCATCATCATCATCATCATCATCATCATTATTATTATAGCCAAAAATGTCTTCAACCTTAAGATGGGTTAGATTTTTCTACTCTGAGTACTTAGGTTATACTTAGCACATTGATAACACAATAGTTTATGTATTTATTTATCCTCATACTTAGCATTTTAAGGTCCAAAATTACTTATTCCCAGCTGTGTTAGTGTGCATTTATGAATTTGTGTCAATTGGCATCATTTGGAAAATTCTGTAGTTTTTAGTCATTTTGAGCAGTTTCTGTAATCTGACCATAACTTGAGCTATACTTATCCAATTGATGTGATTCTTGTCTTGTAAGAAAGCTAAGACATACTACAACTTTCATGAAGACCTTCAAGGCTGAATCACTCAATTGGCTACCTAAAATTGCAGTTAAAGTCAAGACTAGAACACTATCTCAGGCAGCCTGACCTCTGTGCATTCAGTTAATCATATATGGAGATATACAAGTCCAATTGAGGTGAAATTAAGCCCAAATGGAAGCTAACACATAAATCCACAATTTTATAAAGACTTCCAAAGCTGAAAACATCAATATGGGCATGCTAAATAAGTTGTAATTAAGGGATAGAAATTCTACAAAAATGGACTCTGCAAAATTGGACTTTCAAGGCCCCATTTGGCATGGATTTTGAGCCCAAATGACCATCCTTTAATCCAGCAAACACTTAGCCAATTGGAAGGCTAAAAGTTAGAAGAAAAAGGAGGAAATGCAATTTACAAAATGCACCACATGCAATGACAGTGGTAGCAGACTACACCAACCATCATTGCCTATCCACTTACTTATAACTAGCTTCTCCTTTTACCCAGGCAAACTCCTTTTTGTTTCAAGTCTTTTGCTTTGGTTTGTAAGCATTTTGTAGGGTAGTTTTAGCTTAGTTTCTATGGTGCAGAGAGCAAGCTTTTGCTCTCCTTTTTCTTTGTATTTTTATGCCTCCATGGAAGGTTGGTTGTAATCAGTCCAGGGGGCTGCAAACTTGAAGGTTGATGTTAAGGTTTTGTTCCTTTATTCTGGATTCCATATGTTGGCCATTTCTTTCCTTTTTCCTTTATGTTTTGTAGTAAATAACTAAGTTTAATGGCTTCATTTGATTTATATATTTTATGATTATTGCTTAATGATTAATATTAGGAAGAGGATAGGAAAACTAGGCAATGCATTAAGCTTTTGATGTGCTATCTGTTTGGCTGAATCATGACTACTTAGGATAGATTCATTAATCATTCCAAGGCTTTTTGTTATGATTTTCAACAATTAGATGAACCTTAGTTGATCAAGGATGCATTAATCTCAAGCTAGTTAGTTCCCTTGCTTGGTTGCTTGTTGCTTTGTTATTTCTATTTTAGTTTCTGTTTTGTAATGTTAGTGTAGTTTAGGATCTAATTTCTGCCAAACCCTCCCTCAATTTACATCTCCTAATTTGATTGATATCATCCACATATGATCTTTGGGTTCGACCCGGTATTACTCTATGCTACAAGTAGAGTAGTGCAATCCGATTTTATAAATTTCTAATTTGATCTGCCACGATAAACCGACAATCACACATTCATTAATATTTTCTAAATTGGTGAATTTATGGAGGATATCTCAATTAGGAAAGACTCATAGTAGATGCATAATTTATATCAGGTACATCGTCTTTTGATTTCCTTTTAGTAGTTAGTGTCCATCTAGTTAAACAAAAGATCTCGATTTGATGATTTATGTTTTTCAGAAAAGATTTATTGAATTATTTTCAAAAACTTAAAGAATATTTTATTTGAATTATTTTCATTAAAAATATTGCATATCATGGATTTTACATGGTCCAAAATCATAGTTTTTGCATTATTTTCATGATTTTAAAATAAAAGAATTTTTACAATAAGAATTCCCATGAATTCGCAAGTCACCACTTAATGATTCATATAAGTCATTTCCCCTAAAATCGTGATGTGACATACATGTAATAAATAGCTTTCTCATAACATGTCTTACTAATTGATCCATAACACTGTGTATATATAAATATTGTTCTCATAGCATTTTATACATAGTTGATTCCTTGCATATCATTCATAACTAATACATAGCATAGCATACATAACTGATTCATGACGTTTCACTCATAGCTAATTCATAAAATAGCATACATAGCTTACATGTGGCATATATGCTAAATCACAACTAACTCTTTAATAATAGGAATATCGAGATGGCCCTAACATTTTATACATATTATGGACCATAGGTATCTTATATACATCATCCCTCTAAACTCCTCATATCATAAGTTCTCTACTAGACGCACCTAACAATTCCTAACCCCTAATTAGGTTAATAACATAATTACAACCATTTTGGCATAACAACACATATACCAACATATTCATTATCATCACTAGCCTCAACATGCATAATTCTTATTTACAACATAACTTAATATGCATCCTAATACATACATTACATTATCCATCCTAACCTTATATGTATAGCAAAACAAACACCTTAACATGAAAATCATATCATATACACTAAATTATATATTTGAAAATACAACATGCAAGTCTACAAGTCTACTAGCTACATCATATTCAATTCAACAACCTTACTAGCTTTTCAGCAATTTACAATTCAAAACATCATATTCAATTCAATTCAACAGTCCCACTTACTATTCAACAATTTATCTTTAGCACACCATATTCAATTTAGCAGTCCTACTAGACATTCAAAAATTCACTATTAAAAATATATTTTTGGACTATTTTCAAAACATTCTATTAATATAAAATTTTTATGCAAAAAGGTTTGGTCAAAAGTAGAAATCTCCTACTCACATTTGGAGGAGAGTATTCTCCCTAAAACCATATACTAATAAATCCCTTATCAAGATCAAATTTGATTATCCAAAATCAAAAACCTAGGAAGCAAAAAATGCAAAGAATTATGATCTAATAGTAAAAATAAAATAAATTTAACTTTAGGTTAATAAATTTATCTTTAATACAAACCTTAAACCATGATTCACAAAAATAACCCTTTTTGATGTCTTTCTTATTTTCAAACACTCTCTAACTATTTTCATGGTTTTGTTTCACATTCAAGGTTTTTCCCATTTTAAATTTTGTCATATGCAAATCAATCAAGCATCTGAGCTAATCAACCACCTCTCTAGGAGTGGTCTACTAATCCAAGATACCCTTTAAGCCCAACTAACTACCCTTTAAGCTTATTACACAAACCATTCTAGACTATTTTGGGGTGTTACAAAGTGATGCATAATTCATGCACATATTTTAGTTATTTTATTTGTATATGGCCATTGATGATGGTTTTATCATAGTATTTGATTATAGACATATGGCTTTTGTATTTCGTCGTTGTTGCCCTTCGTCAATATGCAACAAATAAAGAAAATTTTGTCAAAATTCTATAAGAGTGAATGAATTTGTTTTATTGGTCATTCTCATGTTTCCTACTTAATGACTTGGTATGATTGAGTTTTGCATGAGTAGGATGTTTAGATGAGTCCAGCTTGTAGGATATCATTCTTGTATTGGTTTCTTACGCTGGTCATGTTATCATGTTGGGGTGTGACAAAGATTTCCTTCCCTGATAGGATGTCCCATTGGAGCTAACACAAGCTCTTATTTGTCAATCATAATTATTCTAATATGTGCATAATATCTATATCTACAACATATAAAAAATTCACATGAATCCAATGTTATTTTATATAATGTTTGAGTCAAAAATAGAAGTCTAGAAGCCCTTTTTCATGAAATCCATGTCTAAATAAATGCATGGTTGAAAGTTCACATTCTAACTATGTGGACTTTGATCTGTAGGGTTAAACTAAGGTAGATAGAATCCAATGTGTAATTGGAAGAAACCTAAACTAAGTAGGTAACATCTTTTTCCTTTCCTTTCCTTTACCATAGTTTTAATATTACATCTTATGTTGACTATTTCATAAAATTCAAGTTTTATTTCTCATATTATAATGTTTTGTGTACATATATTAGTTGTATTAAGTGCCAACCATAGTTAAATTAGGCCATCTTAGCAAAATTTGATAGATTTGTGCTACTTGAGATGCTCTAACTAATCTTTTCAACTAGTAACTTGTGATATGTTTGGATCAGGAAGAATAGAAGGAAAAGAGAAGGAATGGAAAGTTATACTGACGATTTTAGTGAACAAGGGGAAAGGAATGGGGATTATGGTTAATCCTCTAAAACCTTCCAACATCCTATTACATTAACATTTTTGTGCTCCTCCAATTTAGGGAATTTTTGGAAAATTTTCTAAATATCTAAATAAGGAGAAGGAAAGTTATTTCTTCACGATCCATCTTCTTCCCTTTCCTTGGCTTCCATTTTCTCTTATTGTCTTCCTTTCTCTTTCCCTCCTAACTCTCAAACATACCATTAGTTTCTAACTCAGCCTAATTAGACCAAGTCAATGAATTCAAAGAGTACATGATTTGTCATGCGTGTATTTTTCTCCTTTTCCTTATTTTCCATAAAATGTGGTGGTGACTTCTAAACATTTTCTAGGATGTGGCTAAGGTAAGGTGTTGAGCCAAATTTTGATCTCCATATCATCTTCATGAAGTGCAAGGGCAAAATGTAAAGATTTTATAGGTCATTTTTAGAAAACAAAAAAAAAGAAATTAATTAAGTGGACAATGAAGTTGACTATAAGGTTTTGTATAATTTAAAGTTCTTATTCAATTTGCTAAGGTTGATAGGGCAAAGTCCAACTATTCAAAAATGAAAATTGTTCCGTACTCTAAGAAAATATAACAAACGTGAATGAAATGATTATGTAAATAAAAGAAAGCTTAGTCAAATTCTTTAGATTTTATTATAAAATATATGGCAAAGCTTATAAAATTTTGAAAAATATTAAACTTCCAATGAATATTGATGCATAACCACAAAAAGAAAGAAATTCTTAGACAATTTATATATTATATAAAATCAATTATAAACAAATAATAGTTATATATATTAAGTAATAATATTTTGTAAAAGAAGATACATTTTAAATCCTTGCAATTTTATCAAAAAACAAATCACCCTTTTAAACTTTAAGAACCTATAAATTATACCCTCAAATTTCAAAAAATTATAAATGACCTTCTTAAAGTTTAAAGAAACTATGAAAAATTAATTGTCTATTAATTTTTACTTTAAAATAGTAAATGTGTTGTATATATTTTGTTGAGAGATTGATTTCTTCACCTATGGCTATAAGGCATGAAACTTGAATTAAATGTCTTATTTTATTACCAAAATACAAGTTTTATGATCTAAACTTAGAAAATAATTGGAACCAATTAATATGTTCAATGCTTGTTTTGTGTTTTACAGGAGAAGAAACAAAATCTTAACAATATATATGCAATACATTTATTGATTTAAAGTTAAAATTAGTAACTAATTATTTTTTCATGATTTTTTTTCAAACTTTAAGGGTATAATTTATAACTTATTTAAAGTTTAAAGGTGTAATTTGTAGGTCTTTAGAGTTCAAAAGAATAAATTATCACTCAACAAAACTTCAAAGGTGTAAAATATATTTTTTCTATTTTATAATGATTTGTGGATAATGTTTCATTCGAAGAAAAAAAAGTTTTTTCTTCAATCTTTTCTTTATAAAAAACCCACACACACTCACAAAAAAAAAAAAGATCTCATAAAAAAAATTCATTTTCTCCCCCAATTTCCATTGCCTATGTTCTCATATATTTCACACTCTTTTATCAATTTTGAACTAAAATCATAAATACATATATATCCTCTTTTTACTAAAGTTTGTTGAAATCATGTGGACCTCCCCTATAATTTCAAATTCTACACTACACTCCCTTAATTTAAAAAAGCATTACATATATATCCTTTTTTGACTAATAATACATGACACCATTTAGTCAACAATTTTATTAATTTGTTGACCTAAAAATGATTATTTTACCCTTATGCAATTGCTAAAAGGTCGAATCCATAAGAGTCATGTGCCAAGAACTTCTTGTATTACATCTCTGGTTAGCTGGAAGCATTTACTGATGGTGTGGATCTAGCATAACTCTTTCAAAGAATGCTTAAAATGCTGCCTACATAAATTAAGTGAACAGAAAATCGTTCAAATAAGTGAATGGGACTTCTCAGTGTAAACTTGAAATAAGAAGAATTAAGGAAAAATTAAGTTTGTTGGTTTGCCTTAAATAATGACTTAAGTTTTAAAACTAGACAAGTGCATCAAAATCTTAATCCCTTAAATCCTATTTTTCTAAACAAATGAAATCAAAAGAAAGTTTATAGTTGCACCAGTGATATCCTTATAACTTTGCTTCAAAGACAAACACTCAGAATTATTTCTTTCATTAATGTAAGAATTTTAATGGTTTCAAATATTAATTTTACTGGTTATAAAAAGAGTTTTAATTCACTTGTAAAGAAATTGAAGATACATTATTCTATTCACTTAATGTAAAGAAATTCAAGATACACGATTTTATTCACTTAACGTGAAATTCTAAATGAATGTTTTAAATATTATAAATGAAATTTATTTTAATGGCCATGAATAATAGGTTTGGCTTTTAAATATGTACCATGAATGATATGTAAGTCACTATGGCCAATGGTACACCTACATTAGAGGCTAAAAGTCTTAAAATTTCTTATAAGTATCCCTTTTGGTCCTACAAGTGAGGCTTACAAAGATACTACCTAGCTGAAAGTAGCAAATCAATCACTTGTAGAATATTCTAATATTCATATTTATTCCCTTTATATCTGTTAGCTTATGATGAGGACTAAGCATTTTACATAAATGGAGAAGACTTATAACATGTAGAAAAAGTTCGTAATCTTAAGAAAAAATCTGGGACTTATAAAGAAGGTTCATGACTTACAAAGATATTTGTACTTTATAAGGATTAAAAAGAAATTCTATCCCAAAAGAAGTCTTGTTGAGTTGAAAGTCATATTCCTAGGATATCATTTAGTAACCTTTTATATTTCATTTATAATTATTTTTCTTATTTTATATTATATGAGAATCTATTATTTCTTATAATTACTAGTGATTAAGTCATTGCATGATATATACTAGTTGTTCTAAATTGCAAAATCTCAAATGGGCAATGCAATTGTTGTCTTTTATTGTTAATTACAAATTTTGCTTTTATATTGTGTAGTAATTTTATTATTTCATGTTTTGCTAATCCCCATTGGGCAATGTAGATATATGAGTATTTTGATTTTATATTGTCAAGTTTTTATTATCATTTCCTATTTCACAAAATTCCCAATGGATAATGCAAATATATCTGTATTTTGATTATTCAGTAATTTTATTATCATTTTATGTTTCTCAAAATTCCAAATGGGTAATATGGATATGTGTCTTTTAATAATTTTCATGAATTCCTAACAGATAAGTGATTGTTTTAAAGTAACATGAATTGAGAATATCTTTTCCTATGTCTAGTGGTGGATCTGTGTTTGTTGATCTTTTCAAATCCAATTCATTGAATGGTACTAACCATGTGGATTAGGAATAAGAAGTTGATATGTTGTTGACTTTACATGATTGTAAGGATATAATTTGTGTGGAATATTCACCTATATTTCTCTAACCAGTTGTTAATGAGAATGATGTGATTAATGATAATAAATAGTATGAAAGGGATTTGAAGAATTATAATAATTGGAAAATGGTTATCAACTAGCCCAAATCTAATGATAAAATTAGATTTCTAATTGAGAAAGTGGGAATCACAAGAATTGATCCCTTAACCTCTAAATTGAAGAAGATCTAATAATATGATAAATGATAGTATTCTTAGTAAAACTTTTTATATGACTAATTTTTACACATAAATTTATAAAAGAAATTTTAGACACTTAGAGGCTAAATAAAAAAAGGGCTTGATTCTCATGTAAATAATTTATTAAAATAGATTTACTAGATCAAATAGAAAGATTGATATGGAAAAACATGTGACTGGATATGTTATTATAGATGATAAGGAGTTTTAAGTTTTTTTGTAAAATTAAAAGATAAGAAAACTATAGCCCTTGCTATCATAAAATATATGGCAAAGTTATATTAGTTAAGTCTCATCAGAGAGTTTTGACCATTTTATTCATAAGTTTGATCACTAAAAATGTAGAAAGATCATGAAAAATTGAAAGGATTATCAAATATGAGTTTTCAATTAATAATTGAAGTCAAATAAGAGTTTTGATAAGAAATGGGATGATATCTCAATTATAAGAATTTCTATTTTAAAGAAATAAAATGACCATGGCACGGTTCTTATACTTTTCATGTAACAAGTCTGGTCATTCTTATTTCATTATATTTATTGATGATTTTTTAAGATTTAAAAGTCATATCTTTTACATAATATGACTAAGAGTAATAAAATTTTTAAGTATTAAGTAATTCAAGTTAAAAGTGGTAAATACTACTAGTAGAAAGATTAAGATTTTTTTTTAATTTGTTTGATGATTTTATAATAGGAATGGTATTAATAATTTTCTTAATATGTCACATATACTTGAATAAAATGATGATTCTGAAAAGCACAATAGGACCTTGTTGAAAATTGTAAGGTCTATTTTGACTTTTGCCAATTTTTCTTTTATTTTTTGGATGAGTTCTTCACACTACTGTGTTCATTCAAAAAAAGCTCCTTCTATAACAATTGAGAAGACTCAATATAGACTTTGAATTAGTAAATAATCTAAGTTGAATTATATAAAAGTTTAGGGGTTGGGTTGCTTATGTTATTATACTCGATCTTACTAAAGATAAACATGTAGGAAAATCAAAAAAGTGGTTATCCAAATTAATTAAAAGGGTATAAGCTATATGATCCAATAAATAAGATGATTGTTGAGAACATGAATGTGAAATTTATTGAAGAACATTTTGATTATAATAAAATTTTTAAAGAAAAATCATTCTTAAGGAAATTGTGAGTTAGTTTGTAGTTCCTCAAAGATAAGTTAAATAAAGAAAAATGTTTTCTCCCTAGAGAAAAGGTTATCAAGAGGCTATAAGGAAAGTGAAAGAATGATCAATTAATATCTTAAACAAGCCTCTAGATAATAACATCTTATATCCCAAGAAATTATTGAAGCATATGGTTTTGTTTAAAATTATAAGAATTATTGAGTATATACGAAAATAGTGAAAGCTAAAATTGCTATTTTGATTCTCAAAGTAGACAATATATTCTTTTGGCTTGTAAAAATGTGCATTTTTGTATAGAGATAAAAAAAATTAACTTTTTCATACGATTGATATGAAAAATCTAGATGAAACCTTTAATTTTCTTAGTATCAAAATTATAATGCAAATGGCACAAAAAAGAATTAGCTTGTCTTAAAAAATTTATAGATACTCCTTTGTATTACTTTAAATTGAATTATTGCTATGATAGTTATATTTCTTATGACTTGTCAAAGAAGTTATAAAGGATTGTCTTACTATTTCTTAAGATAAGCTTAATGAAGCATTGTTTCTATATGCTTCTATCATGATACTTCTTATAATAGGTTTAATGAAACCTTGTTTTTACATGCTTCTAGTTTCAGAAGCTTTGTATGCACTTTAATGTGCACTAGGCTTGATCTTGCTTTTTAAGTGGGAATTCTTATCATATTTTAATCTTATTTGCAAAAAGTTTCTGGGTAAAGGTAAAGCAAGCATTTGAAGCTTACTATATCTTGTGATTGGAATGATTAATTTGATTAGTTATAATTAATCAATTACTTAGATTTTGATCATAAGGTTGTATGGATACACAAGAGTTAATTATCATGCTTGTGTTTATATTTGTTTGAGGTGCAATATGCCAAAAAATTAAAAAGAAAATAAGTTTATGTAGACCAATCCACAATGTTAAGAGTAATCTATCTTGATCCTCTATGATAATTCTTTAGTTGTGGCAATTATGAAAGATCTTATTAGTTACTCTAAGGCAAAGAATATTGAAGGCAATATTATTAGTTTAAGAAAAGTTAGAAGAATAAGAAGTTATGATGGAGAAGATATTATTGATAAGATAACTTAATAAATCCATTTATTAAGGCTCTTGGTATAATTATATTTAAAACATGGATTTGATTCCTTTATAATAGATGTATTCTATAATGAATGAATGTCTCAAGTTCAGCTCTCTATCAAGTATATACTTGTTTGTATATATAAGAAAGTCTCAATAGAGAGGAAGGGTTGGATCTCAAATTGTTCAAACCTATGGACTGTTTGAGATACATCTTCTTAGTGGCTAATACTCAAATCGAAACACGAACATTATCCAAGTTGCTAGATTCTATATATGAAATGAAAAGATTGATGTTTATTCCATAGAATTAGCTTTGTTGAGTACTCATGGTTATGTCCCAAGATTTAACTTCTCTATCATGTATGTACTTGCGACATTATATGAGTGAGTCTTGATAGAGAAGGATAGTTAAATCTCAAGTTGTTCAAACCTATAGAATGTTTGTAGCATATATCCTTAGTGGCTAATACTCAAGTCAAAATGCAACTTTACTTGAGTTGCCGAATTATGAGTATGATAAGAATAAGAACCAATCCAAGATTCAGTTCTAGTCTCTAATTGGATGGCATATATTTTATATAGGCTTAAGATAACTATATAAAATTTATATAAGAAAATTTAAGATAATACTTATTATCATGGCCTTATAAAAATTATTTTGTGCTTTAAAAACAAGTGGGAGATTGTAAAAATTTTAATGATTTCAAATATTAATTTTATTGATTTTAAAAAGAGTTTTAATTCACTTAATATTAGAAATTCAAGATAAATTATTCTATAATCTTAACGTGAAATTTTAAATGAATGATTTTAATATTATAAATGAAATTTGTTTTACTAATCATAAATAATGGGTTTTGTACTTAAAAGTGGGTAAAAATTTATGAATGGAATGTAAGTTACTGTGACCAGTGATACACCTACATTGGAAGCAGAGTCTTGGACACTTTTATGAATACCTCCATTGGTCTTGTAAGTGACGCATGCAAAGATATTATTTGACTAAAAGTAACAAGTCAATCACTTGTAAAAAAATCCTATATTAATATTATTTTCTTTATATTTCTTAAATTACTTTGAGGACTAGGCGTTTCATATAAATGGAAAAAACTCATGACATAAGGAGAAAGTTCATAACTTTTGGAGATGGTTCTTCACAATAAGAAAAAGTCTAAGACTTATGGAAAAGTTTCATGACTTTTGAAAAAGATTTGTACCTTATAAATATTTAAAAAAAAATTCTATTCTAGAGTAGAACTTATTACGTTGAAAGTCATACATCATTTGGTATTCTGTTATGATTATTTTATTTATGATTATTTTTCTTATTTTATAATATATGAAAATATATTATTTCTTACTATCAAATTATGTCTCATTGAAATAATAGACTCAAGTGGCAACAATCTTACAAATTCCAAAAATATCAACTTTAGCCAAAACCAAAATTGGTACATACTTATGGTCATTACATTAAATGCAAACAAATTTAGATTAAGAATTAAATATCAGTAGTAAAAGAGCCATGCCATCTTTTTCTGTTGCCCAAAAAAATAGATAGTTACATAGCAAAGAGATACCATCTATTTTTAGAAAAACAAAAACTTCCCTTAGTATCCTTGAATAAGTGCTTGAAGTGAGGAAATCGTAGAAAAGGCCATAAAAGTATGATTGAAGCAAATTTTGGACTATTAAATGGATATCATGGCAGAAAGCTTGAAAACTCCTACTATACCTCCATTAGTGTGAAGGTAGGTTTTCAGTTTCTAATCCTTAGAGATGATGTAAATTTTTTCCTGATCATCCAAAGTATTGCCTAAAAGAAATGCTCTCAGCCTAAGAAGCAAAGCCATAAGAGTTGAATTAGCCATTATAGCATGAAAAATTCCTCCTTGCTGATGAAAGGCACTCCCGGTAAGGAGACATCTGCATTGCAAAACTTTTTCCTGCTTTGTATTATGGTTCTGAAGGAATTGTATGCATTTTCCCATTATTAACATTCATGAACTGATTCTGCCATATCCTAAGCAAGTTGATAGTGTCCCCTAGATTAAGACCAGCTCCATTATTATTAATATTATTTTTTTAATATTCTTTATTATTTTTAAATAAAATAAATAAATAAAAAGTAAATAAAAAGAGCAAAGTAAGCTAAGGTCATTCTATTTTGACAAAATACCTACATCCAAGTTTCATAACTTTGAATCCTCTATCCCAATCATGATTTTCCTAACCCCAAAGGGAAGGATCCTTCCCTTTTTGGACGATTGTGGGTGATGAGGGATTTGCATCCCCGATGTCACGGTCCGAAAGCTTAATTAGTGGAATGTGCGGTGCTTAGACTCTTCGCAACTCTTTGCTCGACACTTAGTCACTTAATACCTGAGAATAAACAAGTCAATCGATCATACACCATTTAAGTTTCGAAAATAACAGGTAATACCCACAATTTTATGGCATATCGAGCATAAGCAACAAATTACATAGAGCACATAGCAACCAAATCATTCACATAGACATTCGAGATGTGTTCATGCAATTCAAATAATGCAGATGAATGCGGCCAAAAGTAAAAAAATTCTGTGAGACGATATTTTGATTGAAAAGGGACTACTTCTTTTATTCACATATAAGAGCCTTAATTACAAACTCCTAAGTGTGTAGGGGAGGCTATGGTCACACACTCAATCCCCTAGACAAGTGCCTCGATGCCCACCCAGGGTCACCAGACACTTCTCCCCTAAAGAGCATTTTGAGCCAAATCCCTAATAACAGGAGTAAATATACTTTTTTTCAATTGATATAAGGACTTTTCTTACAACTCCTAAGGGTTTTAATGTGCTATAACACATTGACGCGAAGATAAAAATCTAAGGATCACAGCCATGTACTTTTCTACTCGTACTGGACAAGTTATCTTGATCAAAATTGTATAAACGCCCTTAAAACGAGAAAAAATACAAAAAAAATAATCTACATGAGCATTTTCCTCCAAATTTGCATGACATGATCTTCTCTTCATGCTTGATTTTTGTATAAGTTTTGTCTGAATTCAAGCACATTTGCCTTACCGAATTTGGGTCATAGGTCCCGAACTGTGACACCTAACACCATGATAAATATTAGACATGTAAGTTCCCTATTGACATGAGGATGATTGACACTCACTTGGAGGCACGTAAGAACCCACCTGGTGACATCTTGAGGTTTCAAGAAGTTCTGGCCTGATAGTTAAATTTAAGCCAAACCACACTGCTCTAGAGAAGGTACATTGGAGGAAAAGATGAGTAGTTGTTTCCTCATGAACTTGGCATAATGGACAAATGGTGGGAACTGGGGCATGTCTACTATGCAGAATGGCAGACACTGGCAGTATGTGATTACATAGCTTCCGCATGAACACTAGAACCCTCTGAGGCAAAGGGAGGGACCATAAGATCTTCCATGGGAATAGGAACTGGTTTTGAGAATTGTTGGTGCCTTGTGTTACCATCTGGTACCTTTTTTGACAATACAAAAGCCTTAGACTGCTGTCCAGACTAACTAGTCTGGGGCTGCGCGGTAGGATATAGGTGTATTTGGGTTAGATCTGAAGTCTTGGACTGTAAGGAGATGCTGTGGAAGGGGCCTGCATTTGGCCACCAAGATCTGCTCCTAAGTGAGATGCCAGTTCCTGAACCTACTTGCCAACAAAGGTAATTTGTAATTAATGGAGCAATGCCATTAAATACCAAGTACTCGATCATGATTAATTAATAAAAATAAAAAAAGTACTTAATATATGAAT
Source organism: Saraca asoca (assembly GCA_026873985.1). Taxonomy (NCBI): domain Eukaryota; kingdom Viridiplantae; phylum Streptophyta; class Magnoliopsida; order Fabales; family Fabaceae; genus Saraca; species Saraca asoca. The sequence goes on from JANHAO010000010.1 coordinate 80,332, forward strand.
AATTTTCCCTTCAAATGGATAAAGACAACGTATAAGATTTGATAAAATACACATCCCATTTCCATTGAAATTTCACTCCAATAATCATGAACAAGAAAAAAAATTGAATACAACTGCCCAGAAGTATTTTACGCTAAATTTAATTTACTCTCTCACGCACGCACAACATGGCAGATTGGTTGGTAACCAACTAAGGTTGGAGGATGCGGTTTTTAGCGACCTTGTTGCCGGCGTCAAAGAAGCTAAGGAAGACGCCGACAAGCTGGTCTCAAACAAGTCCAGTTTAGCTAAGCCCTCCACTGACAATTTCTGTAACCTTCGCAGACGCCCATGACGGCAAGCATCTTTGGCCGCAACCGCAAGGGGTAGAGGATATAGATGCGTTCGTGTTCGGAGGGAAAAGAAGAGTAACGAAGCTGGAGGAGGTTTCACTGAATAAAACAAACGCTAATATAATCATTTTATAATTAATTTTTTTAAAAAAAATTATAATAAAAAGGCATAAAAGAATAAAAATATGAAATATTCTTAGACTTTCATTATTAAATGGAAAAGAATTTGAAACTAGGATAGTGGGAGTAATTTCGTAATTTCAGAAAACCACTGGGCGGGGGAGGGCATGGGCATCGTGTTTTACTCAAAATTTAAATACTATTTTGATTCTGCGAATCTCCATTAACTCGACAACTCTTTACCTTTCCTCTCAAACTCCTCTCCATGGTTGACGGCCATTGTTAGAGTATTCTAGATCAAACAACAAAGTCAACGAGGAAGCCATTGACGGAGCACATAGGCTCGATTTTCGATAGCATTTGGTGGGTTTGTCGAAGGAAGCCAGAGATTTGGTAGTTTTCTAAGAACTGCGCGGCATAGACTACATCTTTGGTGTCACTGAAGAGAAAAATGGGCATTTCGCGCTTGCTTTAATGTTCCTGGTTGGGGTTTTCCTTCAATTTTTACTACTACTTCCAATTTTTAAGCTGCATTAATTTTAGAAGTTTACTCATTGCTGAATTTTCGGGTTCAAGTTTGCTAATTTTATTATATGGGCTTTTATTTTATTTTTTTCACAATTTTGAGTATCAATTCCCGTAAAATAATTCTCTATTTGTGTTTAGGGGAAAAAAAAAAAAGGAATATGGTTACGCTATTTCTGTCGTGCTAGTGAAGTGGAATTATAGAAAATGCAGATTGAGACAATATTGAATAGAGGGCGTAATTGTAGATATCCTTAAGCGGTTGTTGAGTTTTATCCAATTGAATTGATGAACAGGGGATTGCTATATTTGGTAGAAGTTGCAGGAGTATACCTAGGAACTACCATTCCAAATTTTAAACTGTACTCTCCTACCAATTCTATTTATAATGATTAATGGATGAATTCTTCAAATGTTTAAACTTTGAAATATGGGTCAATGAAACATTGTGGATCATTTGCAGGTATTATCTTTTCTAACTTTCCATTGAACATGGAACGTGGTCCTATCTTCAAGTGAATATCAAAGAAAAAAAAAATTAAACACAAGTTTAAGTAGGGAAAAAGGTTCCTCTATGGACAATCAGCTTCTTCTATTTATCTAATGAATGGAACTCTAATTGGCAGCGCAATATTTCTTCTTTAGATGTTGAGAGCTGTGGATAGTTAGAATCAGAGTTTCCTATAGTTTTTCCTTTAAATTCTGAGTTTTGGACTAGCCCCATCCAACTTATAGTATTTTCATTATTTGAAACTTTGGAGTGAATCCAGTGTTGTGTATCTTTGTATTGCTGAATAATCTTTTGACCATCACCTCTAATGATATCGAGCTATACCATGTCCACTTTGTGCTTGAAGGAGAATTTCTGTCATTCATTTCGTGACCCCAGTCTACATTTGTCAAGAAAAGTAATTATAGAAGCTGTTGATTGTCTAATTATCTAGTGAATGGAACTCTAACTGGGAGAGCAATATTCTTTCTTTAAATGTTGATGGTTGTGGATAGTTGGAATCACAATTTCCTGTTTTTTTTCATTTAAATTGTAGCTTAATTGAATGTCTCTGTTTATTTCATTTAATTCCAAGACACAATGTCTGGTTGCTTTTGTGGCTTCTCATTTTTGCTTTGGTCATGTCTTATATTGGTGCAGTTAGTGGCCATTGCTGATTGTAACTATTAACAAGTTATTTAAGTTGAACTTTGAGAGAAAATGGAACAACCACAGCCGGGTTCAAGAGGTGCAGAAGCACTTCTACATCTCTCTCCTGGATCATCAATTTCTGTTGCATATCACCCTCTATTTGGTGCTCATGATGACCTCATCCTTTTAGAGCTTGACGAGAAACTTCTCCCAGATGTCCTGCATGAAAGGTAAGCAATGACTTATGCGCAACTTCAACAGTCTTTTTCATAGATTTTTATCACTTTCCCTTCTCACTCTCTTCCCAATTTTGTTTTACATGATCTTGTATTTTATTGTAGAGTTGTCTTGCGAGGACAGCCTGATGAAGATGCAGTTCTTTGCACTCAGTTCAAAACTTACACCCTCAAGTTTGTTGGAACCTCCAACTCTGTAATGCTTGTACCTCCATCACAGCTATCAGAATCTTATCGAAGTCCACAAGAGAGTTATGGTGAAAATTATGACCAGAAAGTCATTGCACCTGTGCTTAAAGTTGCACCTGGTCATATGGAGCTTGTTGAGGCTGCCCCCAGACTTGATAAACTTAAATTGCTTCTTTCAGAGAATCCTTACAGGGCTGGGGAGGAGCTGGAAGAGGAAAATGTGGAAACCAGAACAGGACTATATAAATGGAATGATCTTATAGATAAAATTCAAGCCAGTGATGATGAATTAAGGTCTGGATTACAAGCGGTTTCTGCAGTCGAGATTAATGGGTATTGGAGAATTGTTGATCAGAGTTATATGGACACGATTCTAAGATTGCTTTTGCACAATTCCTTGTTGAATGACTGGTCTCTTAATGCTCTTAATGAAGATGAAGTTGTGAGTATGCTGGAATCAGATGGATTTCCTAATGTACTTGCAAGGCATTGTTTGCATGTATATTGTAGAAAAGTAAATGATTGCAGGGGTACTTGTGTATGGAAAATGGATGAGAAGCAGATATGTGTACATTTTGCAAGAGAAATCTTGGGAGGAGGAAAGAGGAAGTTGGAGACTTTCATGGATGAGTGGAGACTGAAGATTCCAGATGGCATGCAGCCCAATTTTGACCTTTTGGAAGGAGAGGTTTTGACAGAGAGGATCGGTGTCGAGACATGGGTTTGGGCCTTTAGTGTTTCATCATTGCCTTCCACTCCTGCCGAGCGTTTTTCCATTCTTTTCAGAGAGCGACCAAAATGGGAAGGGAAAGATCTGCAGCCTTATATCAGGTTTAGATGTCTTTCATTCTTTTAGCCCAAAACTTTATCATCCTTGTGCATACGAAATTAATTTACCTTTTTTTTTTTAATGTATTAGGGATCTTAGGGTGCCAGGTCTTTCTTCAGAAGGTTTGCTTCTCAAATACACTCGAAGAACACAACCAACCCCTGATGCTGAACCCGTGTTCAGTGCAAGATAATATTTACTTGTGTATCTTCTACAGTCCTCTCGTTTTCCTATATTTGGAATGACCCCTGTACTGCTATATATTGTAATTTAGACCGTTTAATACCCTCTCATTTTCAATTTATGACAAGCTTTTTAGAGAGCAGTTGGACGAGTTGGTAAAGAATTGTGTTTGCTGCGATACTTGGAGAACTAGAAGAATCTGCTCTCCAAATGCAGCATTAGTAGAATATTATGATAGAAAATTTTGTAGGGCGCTCTGCGGCAATTTAGCAAGCTAGTAACTTCTGTGATAGAGCTGGATTGCGTAGTTATTATCTGCATGAGAACCAAATGGTGCTATATTGGTAAATTGCTAATTTCATGGAACAAAGTGTATTTGTCTAAATGTTGACCTGCAAATGGATTGCTTTTTTGTTTCTGGTTGGTTGCTTCTATTATGCACAGTTTGGATTGAAACAAACAACTAAATTCTGTAGATTCCTGGGACAAGGCAATCTCTTCCTGTGTTGATGTAACATTTATGGGTAATGCTTTTTCAAGATTTATAATTTAGAGTCCGTTTGACACAAGTAATTGATAATTGATAAGTTAGTTATTAATTGTTTTATTGATTGTTAACTACTAGCTAATAGTTAATAAGTTAATTAATTGTATTAGAAACATTTGATAAAATTAATTGTTGAACTAATTTATAATATAAAATGACATAAAAGGTGTTAATATTATTAAATAATATATTAAGTAAATTAATTCATATTTATTTTGAAGTTGAAATATATTGATATGATCAAGATATTCAAAATAAGAATAAAATTATTTAAGATCTAATTAATTATATTTTATGGTATCATATATTTATTTATTTATCATGAATTAATGAGTATAGACTAAATATATAATGATATATGGATCTTTTTGTCTTCTTCAACTTTGTGAAAAAAGAAATTAAAAATAATATGATATTAGAAAAAAAAAATATTGAAAATGATGATTTTTAATTAATTAAAACATAAGCTATCAATTAAGAGGGATAGATTAAGGAAAAGTAATTAAAAATTTTATTTTAATAAGTTATATATTATTTTAAGTAACTTCTAGTGTTTTTTTTTTTTAAATTAATGCATCAAACATCTTTAAAATAAGAAAAAAGACTTATTTAATTAAGTCAAGTTAAGAAATTAAAAATTAATTTTTTTTATGTGTCAAATACGCACTTAGAACGTTTTATGTCACTTGTTTATGGCCAATAGTCTTCAAGTGTTGCGATTGGATCTGTGTACCTATATATAATATCCAAGATTTATAATATAGAATAGGCTAGAAGGAAATCTCTTCCAAGAGCCAGAGTTTAGAGATGAGAAATTTAGACAAGACCTTTTTTTTTCTTTTCTAATGGTGTAACGGACATATATTGGATCCTGACCAACTGACATATATTGGGTCCTCAGTCACCGCTCGTTTCTATGTTATTGTACCGTTGTAGGGAAAAATATTAATCTTTATATGATTTTTAAGTTTTTGAAACATTGCACCAAAATCTGACTCAGATTCCATGTTGTTATATGGTGAAAGTAAAAGCTTCCATGCCATATTGGTCTGAATATCATAATCTTCTAAATCAATTAAAATGGCTTACCAATATGTCTTCTTTTTCATGTTATTTAATATATCATAATCTTCTAAGTTGAATAAGCATACGATATTTAATATATAAAACATAACATGAAAAAGAAGACATTAAGATCTACTGTTGAGTGAATACAAGAGGAATGGGAACCAGGAACTGGGAGTGCAGGAAGTTGATTTCACCAAGGCTACATTCTGGGTTGTAATTCACAACAATCCTCTTGAGTGAATACAAGAGGAAAATGCATACGGATTGGCAAGGAAAGTTGGGACAGTCATGGAAGTAGAATTACCCATCAAGGAGGGTTGTTTGGTAAAACTTATATTAGAATCAAAGTTCAAGTAGATATCACAAAACCTATTCCTTTGTGTTTGGATTCCAAAGAGATAAGGTTCTAAGATTTGGACCTTTATTAGATATGAAAAAATTGCAAAATATTTGTTATGGAGGTGGGATATTGGGTCGTAAACAAAAAGTATGCCAAGGACCAGTCTGAAAAGATATTAGGGCCATTTGGTTGGGGCTTTTGGAAACAAAGTAATAGAATCAAACATTCCCTTTCTATTACTATTTATTTGATTCACATCTCACCTTATTTGATTCCATTATTTTTCCTTATTTCATTCCCTTCTTCTCACTAGGGATTCTCATTCCCTTTTATTTCTATTCCTTTTTTCTCATTAATTAATTCTATATTAATATTTAATATATATTAATATAAAATAATTTTAATATTTATAATATATTTTATAAAAT
>JANHAO010000011.1:0-70762 GCA_026873985.1 Saraca asoca
AATATAAACTTGATCTTGAATTTCTCCATTGTTCTCCATTGTTCCTGAATCAAAGATTCCTGAAAAATGAGTTCAACATACTAAACCATATAGTTAGTTTAAAATTGGTTTTTTAACATTCAAAACTAGTAATATTAGTATAGCTTGGGCTAACAAAGAGCCTCCAAACAGAGATACCCAAAAATTTTATGAAATGTTAGAAGCTGTATATCATCTATTGTAGATAGGTTTTACTAACTATTTATAATTGTCATTAGTAGTAAGGATGTTTAGCATAAAATCTGACTTTGATTTACCATAGAATTGCTTTGATCAGATTATGCAACTTATGACTGAGTTACACCTACCTAATAACATTGTTCCTCCTAACTTTTATGAAATGATAAAGTTAGTGAAGATTTTTGGATTGGGGCATCAAAAAATAGACTATTGTATGAAAGGGTGTATGTAGTTCTATAAGGAGGCTAGATTTGATAGAGAATGTAGAATTTATAGTTTGTCTCGATATAAAGAATAGATGTTAGGCTGGAATAGCAAAGAAGTTCCATTCAAGAGAATGTATTATCTATCCTTAATTCCTAGGTAGGAAAGGTTGTATGCTTCAATTAAGCTAGCTCCTCATATGAGATGGCATCATGAGAATTTAAGAAAAATGGGCATTCTATGTCATCCTTCGGATGGAGAAGCTTGGAAACAATTTGACCAATAGTACCTAGAGTTTGCAATCTATTAGCCTAGGCTGCCCTAGCTACCTACTTTTTGGTTTTGATATTGAAAAACAATTTTAATCAAATAATTCACATTACTATTTAATATTATATTTCACTGTATATTTTAATTTATTTGGTGGGTTTCAAAGTATATTTGTGATCCAAAAGATCAACATTGGAATTAGGAATTATTTTATTTTTTTAGGATCTTTTGTAAATAAATTTCAAAAGAAGTTTGATTCAAACAAATATTTTCAAAATGAGGTAGAAACACCACTTGAAGAAAGTACAGATCTTATGAAAATTGTTTCACACATTATGAATTAATTCATCTATTGATATATGTTTGAAAATCTATAAAAATCGATTGTCAATTGATTCATGAAAAATAATTTTCAAACTTTTTAAAAATGAAAGTTAGGATTTTTATCTGAATTTATTCAAGAATTGATTCACTAGCTAAAAGTTAGTTTTTTTATTGCAGATAGTTACAACAATTATAAAAGTCCTAACTACCTTTATTTTTCATAACTTTTACATGATTTTCTTTTTGCTGCAAGTGTGAAAATCTCAAAGAAAAAAGCTTAATCAGATTTCTCTACCTTAAAAGATTTCCAGATCAAATTAAGTGATTTTGAATTAAACATTCGTTGAAATTCATCTTTGTTATTTAAGAATTGTTTCTCAAATCTCTAGTATTGTTTGTCTACTTTATATTATTCTTTTCTTATCTTTGATTTTCTTTTAAGGTTTCTAGGTTAATAGAAATCTTGTTTAGGTTAGCAAGAGCCTATATAATTTCTTGTGTGAGCCTGATTTTAAATTCTTCTAGGTTAGCAAGATTCCTATAATTCTTGTGTTGTAAATTGGCATTTCAGGAGCCTGGTTAAATCTTGTTGTTTTTTATTAATTGAAGTGATAAGTCAGTTGAGGATTATCCAATGAAGTAGAAATTGCACTTTCAGTTCAAGTTGAACCACTTTCAAAACTTGTGTCTTAATCTTTTCTACTCCTACATTCACAATCTTGCTACACAACTAGTAATTTTACTACTTGAATATTCACCAATTAATACTCTATTGTGCCTCTTTATTAAAAAGAATAAATCACAAGTTTTGTTAAGATTAAAAAGAAGAACTCATTGCATACAAAGAGTATACAAATTCCCCCGAACGAATAAGGGACCTATCACAATCAACCCTCAAAATGTAAGACTTGGTTTTTGTTCTGATGGATTCACTCAATTCGGTCATAATGCTACACCATACTTATGTTAGCCAGTAATAGTCCCTTCTTGCAATTTGCCTTCAGATATGTGTATGACTATTCCATTTATGTTCCTAACTTTGATCATCCTAGGTCTAGAAAATCCAAAGAGTAAAATTGATGTGTTCATGTAGCCATTGATAGATGAGTTATTCACTTTGTGGAGTGATGGTGTTCTAACATATGACATTTCAATGAAGAAAAATTTTTAGATGAAGGCTATATTGATGTGGACCATCAATGACTTTCCTACATATGAGATGTTATCTGATTAGTAAACAACTAGAAAATTAGCTTGCTCTATATTTATAAAATCTACAAAAGCATTTACCTTAAAGCATGGGAGGAAACAGTCATGGTTTGATTGTCATGGATCGTTTGTACCACATGATTATCTTTACAAGAGAAACCAAAACAACTTCATCAAAAATAGAGTGCAGAGATCTAAACCACCTCCAAGATTAACCAGTGAACAAGTTTTTTGTTAGGTTTGTTCCACCCCAAAAGTCATAGAAACTTGGTCAATTGGGATGTCAGTATATAGGGTGGATTGCAATTGGACTAAGAGTCGCATACTCCGGCAATTGCCATGCTGACAATCCAACTTACTTTGACGCAATCTTAATGTCATGCACATAGAGATGAACATCTTTGATAATGTGATCTATACAATGATGGATGTTAAAGGGAAAATTGAAGACAATATTAAGGTGAGATTGGATTTGCCAAAATATTATAGAAGAAGGGAGTTGGAGCTTAAAGAGGCTGCAAATGGAAAAATATATAAACCTAAAGCTTCCTACACCTTAAGCTTGGATAAGAGAAGGGCAGTTTGTGAGTAGGTCAAAGAGTTAAAGGTGCTTGATGATTATGCCTTCAAATTGGATAGGTGTGTCGATATAGGCGATGGTAAGATACTTGGCATGAAAAGCCATGACTATCATATTTTCATGGAATGATTGCTTCCTGTTGCCTTTTCTAGACTCCTAGATCTTGTATAAAGGGCTTTAACTGAGTTGAGTCAATTCTTTAAGGAATTATGCTCAACAGTTCTTTAAAAAAGGGAATTACTTTGAATAAAACTAAGGGTCCCAAAGGTTATAAGATCTTGCCTTATTTATGTTTTTAAAAATGCTCTTTTGACTTGGAGATTGGATTCTTGTTGCACAAAGTTGTTCAAAAAACTCTATTGAAGTTACTGAAGTAATTAGGAATTCAGTTACCAATTGATCAAGTTAAATATTTCAACAATTAATAGAATAGCAATAAGTTTAGTAATGTAGTAAATTAGAAATGTAGTGCAGCAAAATATTAGAATTCAGAAATGCAAAAGGATAAACAAGAACACCAGAATTTTAATGTGGGTCAACTTAAATTGAAATTGCAGTTCAAGTCTACATCTACCAGATCAATCATTAACCAAATGATCTCTTTTATTAACTATAATAAGATTTTAACTGGGCTTTTAAGCAGCCAGTTTACAACAAGATTTACATTGGGCTCTGGCAAAACCTATAGATACAATGACACTACATCTTTATCTTAATTGTAATCAACCTTACAACTAATGAAGATGTAAAGGAACATGAACCTTTTCCTTGTATCTCGAATTCCTATTAACCTAGAAATTGCAAATTTAAAATCAAGAAATAGAAGTTAGGTATACAATACCAACAATTGAGATGAAAATCTCAATTAATCAATTGTGTTCTTCACAGATTTGATCTAAGATTATAAATCAATTGTGATTTGTAGAGGTAGAATTTAGACTAGATGAAGTTTAGAAACTCTCTCTGGTTTCCTGCTCTGAAATATAAGAAAACTGAAAAACTCTATTGTGTTAAAATGAGGTAAAGGCTGTTTATAGTTGTTGTAACTAACTTTTGAAACATAACTAACTTTTCGAGCTTGAATCGATTTGGGCAGTTACCAACTAATGAATCGATTTGTGAATCAATTCACTTATGAAGATCATCAAGAACTTCTTCACCAAATTGATGCATGAATCAATTTAGCCTTTGATATAAAAGGATTGTGAATCAACTACCTAATCAATTTAGAATATTTTCTAATGTTTCAATAAAGCATTTTTCAAAAAGTTTTCTTCATGAATTGATTTGGAAATCGATTCAAGTACATTCCGCAAGATTTCTTGTATGGATTGATTCACACAATGAAAAATGATTTTTATAAAACTTTAACTTGTGAGAATGCATTGAAAACATAGCTAGAAAATATTTGATTTAAACTCATTTCATTTGATTTACTTCTACCTCACTTTAGCTATTTTTAGAAAATTATTTGGATCAAAACTGATTAGAACACACTTACAAAAGATCCTAGGCAATAAACCCTAAGGCTTGGTTGGATCTCTTGATATCTTGAATGTCACTTAATTAGCATTAAGTTTGCAAAATGAACTATTATATGTGAAATTTGGCTTGTCCTAGATGGACCTACGAATGGCCCGAGCATGGTGAAAACCTAGCATGAAGAGCACTCAGAGCGCTATGTCTTTGGTTTGCGTTGCGAAGTGACCATATTAGTTCAAGCTCATGCCTAACAAAGCGAGCTCGACCTCACCATCTTGAAGATGAACATGCCCCCAGATTGAATGATCTGGCCAACGAAGTACAACTAGCAACCCAGGAGCTCGCTAGACCGAAGATCAACTCATGTTCCATCTACCAGACACACGAGGCCCACCTATAGGAAGTAATCTGTAGTAGCCGAATTACTAGATTTAGTCTACCTATCTAGTCTTGTACATTAAATACTGATATAATAGATCTACTACTTGTAAAATTACTATTGTAATCCTTCTTTCCTTTATAAATAGGAACTCATTGTTAGAAGAGAAAAAAAAAAGAAAAAAAGGGGAGGCCTAGATACCGAAACTCTGTAGAAATATTTTCTGATCAATAAATTACCATGGGTGTAGGGGCTAATACCATCTGGATTTGGCTGAACCATGTTAAAAACCTTGTGTATCCCTGCTGCTCTTCTTTTCTTTCTGCTTATTCTGCTAATTTCCTATTTGAGAACCAGATAACAGCTTGAGATCCCAAAAGAATCCCCTATTGGTCGGAGTTTGGATTAGAACCAAAATTTGATGTCAACATTTTTGGTGTCGTCTATGGGGATCTCACCTATTCTGCTTTGTTTCTTGTTGCAATGGCTAAGGGGAGAGTTACCAGAGCTTCTAATGCATAGCTCAACCCTCTAGAAGGGCATGTCTCAACAACAGACTCTTTCACCGCACCCATCATTGGTGCAACCATTAGCTTCCCCCCAACCAGTTCTGTTCAACCAACTGCCACTGACAACGACACCGATGGAGTGCAGATCTGGCTCTAACGTTAGGAAAAATTGAAAAACATGATGGGAGAACTCACCAAAGTAGTTACAATGTTAGGAAGGGCATGCAGGGATAGGCCAAAGTTGTAATGCCCGTGAATGTTGTCCAATAGCAACAAGTTAGGTGTTTGGGTGATTCCAACCTAGGGAATTCCCCAGCTCATTGCTCGTAAGGGCGAGCTCCAAGTCATAACCCTTACAACTATGAAGATCAAAGACTTCAGCAATCCCCCAGCCAGTAATTTGAGGCACGAGACCCATCAATCGAGAACTTATTCTAGAAAATAACCTAATTGGAGGAGCATCTTCAAACTCTTAGTGATCAAGTTCACTATGAAGAAAGGTTATCATTCTCCAAGGAGATCAAGACTTGAACTCTCCCTTTTAAACTCAAGATCCCTATAATTCCAATATACAATGGGGACTCTAGCCCGTATGATCATTTGGGTGCATTCAATGTTCAAATGGACTTGTAGACAGCTGATCCCTTGATCAAGTGCCGAGTGTTTCCCGCTACACTAGGAGGCATACCTCAAGCTTGGTTTAAAAGACTCCCCACTCGCTCAATCTGTAGTTAGGAAGATTGCCAACAAAAATTCATTAGCTAGTATCGAGCACTGAAGAGACAACTTGTGCCCCCTGTCATCTTGCCATGGTCTTTCAACGCAACCATGAGTTGCTAAAGGACTACATTGCTAGATTCAGGCTCGACACCAATTTCGTGGAAAATCCATATGAAGAAACCATGCTAGCAGCAATCTCTATGGGACTCCACAAAGATGGAAAGTTGTACAAGAGTTTGTACAAGTCCTCAGTCAAGGGCCTTACTGAATTCTATGAGTGAGCCGCTAAGCAGATTAAATAGGAAGAGACCTTCAATTTGGAAGGGTTTGATTAAAATAATGGAAAGGTTAGCTCCTCCCATAACAAGATGAAGGGCAGTATGGGCTAGGGGGATCATTCCTCCGGATGGACCGTGAAGAGGTCCAAGAGGTTTGGAGGTGAGCGACCTCAACATTTGGACAACCACGAGCAGTATAGCATCCTATCAGACTCCCAAGATAGGATTTATGAGGCAGAAAGGGATGAAGAAGACTTTGGGATGCTCACACCTTCCAAGATCCCTTATAGGCAAAGAAACCATGAAGAGTTCTATGCCTATCATAGTGAAGCTAGCCATGACACTTCGAATTGTCGGGCTCTCAGGGATGCAATTAAAGATCTAATCAGAAGGGGTCATCTAAAGGAATACATGGCATGACTTATGGGGCAGCAACCCTAGTACCCCCAGCGAGGTGCTAGCCAAGAGTCGGGGGGCTTGGTCTGAGTCATACATTGATAATGTACTCTAAAAAAGATGAATGTAAGTACTTTCTTCTATAAAATTGTCTGCCGATTGGCTTGATCTCTTTATTCTGCCCTATGCTATCAAGTGTTAACATTTTCTGTAGCTTGCATGTGATCAACATTCTTCAAACCCTTGGGTAATTTCATGCCAACTGAGGCCTTTAGTTTGGTTGGGGCTCCCGAGAGCTCGATTATGGAGATGAATTGATGAACACTTAACCAGTTGAGCTGCGGGCTCGCTGCAGCATGCAGACACTCAAAATAAACTCACTTAACCAACATAGCTGCATGCTCATTGAGGTGTGGATACACTTAAAATAAACTCACTTAACCAGCATAGTTAGGGGCTCGTTGAGGCGTAGAGATGCTCAAAATAAACTCACTAAACTAGCGTACTTGCATGCTTGCTGAGGCATGGAGACACTCAAACTAAACTCATTTAAACAATTGAGCTATGTGCTCGCTAAGTCATGGAGACGCTCAAAATAAACTCACTAAACCAGCATAGCTACGTGCTCACTGAGGGATGGAGATACTCAAAACAAACCCATTTAACCAGTTGAGCCACGTGCTTGCTGAGGCATGAAAATACTCAAAATAAACTCACTAAACCAGTGTAGCTGCATGCTCACTGAGGTGTGGAGACGCTCAAAACAATCTCATTTAACTAGTTGAGCTACGTGCTTGCTGAAGCATAGAAACACTTAAAATAAACTCACTTTGTCAGTACAACTATATGCTCACTAAAGTGTAGAGGCACTCTTAAACACTCAGTGCTAGCGTAGCTACGTGCTCGCTGAAGTGTAAGGAATTGATGAACTGATCATTTGCCTAAGGCAAATAGCATTGTTTTGATTCGTAGCTCTTATGCGATTAATTGTTCATAGCTCTCATGTGATTAACTGTTCGTAGCTATCAAGCGACCTTTTGGTTATGCATAATTCTTTTGGAGATAGTTCACATCACACATGCGAAAAGTATTACTTATGACTATTGTGTTCGAGAAAGTTAGGCCGATTGGCTATCTAAGCTTATTGTCACAAGCTACACAAGTTTGTACTATAACAGACACAAAAAACTAAACATAGTATGTAGAGATCGCAAAAGGAGATCTTATTCATTAAAAAGTCTAAATCAGGTAAGATTACATCAGAAAGCTAAAATACAAAAGGAAAAACTAAAACTTGTTTTCTTCTTAGAAGAAGGATCGGCCACAGAGGGACCAACCCTTGCTGATTAAAGCTCATAAGCTCACCCAAGCCCTTAAAATTCTTTTATCGGAGCTTCCCCTGATGGCAAGCCCTTCCTCAATAACCCTCGCCAACGGAGAGGGAATGAGCATTACCGCTCCTTATTTTTCTGGCCTCCAGCTCCTATTCTAATTCGTGAAGGAAGCAAATCAGGAAGTGTCAGGAACTTGGTCAATCAAACAATTGCCTCACGACGATGCTGAGAGGATGTAATCCGATATCCATATGAGATCCCTCCTTGTTATCAGAGAAGCAAAATTTTCTGAGTTCCCTATGCAGTAGGCCATACACTCCCTAGTGGAAAGCCAGAATGCCAAAAATAATGGTGGTTCATCCGGAATCTTCATGGTTTCCTCAATACAGAGGTAGAAGGGATTGCCCCTCCCTTATATAGAGCCAAGTCTGGCTCCACCAAAGGATCCAGACCAATCCCCCTAACCACCATCATTTATTACCTTAGAAAGGTTTAAGGTTAACTCACCAATGATTGCCAAATACGTGCCATTGAAGCACAACCTAGAATAAATGAAATGATAGTCTTGGAAGAAGTCTTTGACTGAACGGATGCCAAAGAGTCTCAACTCCCAGCCTACAAAGTGAGTTGAGAGTTAGATGGCTTATGTTATATGTGAAATTTGGTTTGTCCTAGATGGACCTGTGAACGGCCCGAGCATGGCGAAAATCCAGCACGAAGAGCGCTATGTCTTTAGTTTGTTTCGTGAAGCAACCTTACCAATTTGAGCTCGTGCCTGACAAAGTGAGCTCGACCTCGCCATCCTGAAGATAGACATGCCCCCAGACTGAACAATCTGGCCAACAAAGCATGACTAGTGACCTGGGAGCTCACTAGACCAAAGATCAACTCATGTTCTTCCTAGTAGACACATGGGGCCCACCTGCAAGAAGCAATCTACAGTAGTCAAATTACCAAATTTAGTCTGCCTATCCAGTCTTGTACATTAAATACTGATGTAATAGATTTACTGCTTATAAATTTATTATTGTAACCCTTCCTTCCTTTATAAATAGGAACTTATTGTTAGAAGAGAAAAAAAAAAGAGGAGGCTTGGATACCAAAACTCTGTAGAAATATTTTCTGATCAATACATTACCATGGACATAGGGTCTGGTACCATCTGAATTTGGCCGAATCACGTTAAAAACCTTGTGTCTCCCTACTGCACTTCCTTCCTTTCTACTTATTCTGCTGATTTCCTATTTGAGAACCCGATAACAGCTTGAGATCCCAAAAGAATCCCCCGTTGGCCGAAGTTTGGATCAGAATGAAATCTAACGTCAACATGAACAAACATGTAAAAGCATATAGTTAGATTGTGTCATCAAATAAAATTATTTTTCAACATTAAAACTGAAGAAGACATGATAGCAAGGCTAATAAGAATGAATATTCCCTTGATAATATGCAAGCTTGAACAAATCTTCCCACTAAGTTTTTTTGACTTAATGGAACACCTGCCTATTCATTTGCCATTTGAAGCAAGGGTAGGTAGCCCTTTGCAATATTAGTAGATGTATTCATTTAAGAGTTTTCTTAATAAGTTGAAGAAGAAAGTCGACAATAGAGTTAGACGTGAAGGAAGTATATGCGTACGTAGCTTATTTGATGAAGGAGATAACTTAGTTTTATCAATACTATTTCGACCCTGATGTGCATACCAAAGCACACAAGCTGGTAGGAATAATGAATGAGGTAGTATTGCAACCTTGGAGCCTATTCTTTCCATCTTCAATCTTCTAGGATGCTCTATTGGGTTATACTAATTGCAATATTTGGATAATGAAGAATTGAAATCAACCGCAATACATGTGCTTTTAAACTATAAACGAGTGGAGCCATATAAAGAGTAAGTATTTATGTAGCTATCTTAATAAATCATTCTATATTTCCAACTTTGATTTCATCAATTTTATAATACTAATTTTCTAAATTGTTATTCCTTGTAGTATGTTTGTTCATTGGTTGAAGGCTATGTACCTCGTGATGCAAGATGAAGACATTGAAGCAATGATCAATGATCAGTTCACTTCCTGGTTTCATTTTTTTTATAAGTATAAATAATAATAATTTTTCCTATATGACATTGTTTATAGATGTATGATCAAATTTTGATATGAAATTGTGTTATTCTTACATTTACAATTCCTCCAATGGTGTGGTTAATCAATATCTATTGGATTGAGCTTAGGGTCCTCTAATTTCAATGTATTTTATCAATGGATATAAGTTTCACACACACCAATAAGTGAAAGGAAAAAAACAATTAATAGTGAAGTATGTGTGAAAGGCATAGGGAATGTCACAATAGGGGAAGATGACTTTTATGGCATTCTTAAGAAGATTGTATAGCTTGACTATCTAGCATTGTCGATTAAAGGAGTTGTATTTTTCAATTATGAGTGGTTTGATCCTATGTTAGGCTGTGGTATGAGATTACAACCCTAATGCATAGTTGAAATCAAACATACAAGATGATATGCCAAGTATGATCCTTTCATCATTGAATAACAAGCAACATAAGTGCATTATGCACCATACCCATGAATAAAGAGAGAAAACCAAGGTTCATGGGTTGTTATAAAGACCAATCCTCGTAGAATGGTTAAGGATAATCACATAATACCACGTGATTATTGGGATCATCATATGTCATATGCACCTCAGTTTATTCCAGCAGATGATTTAATTAGTAGCTTACATGATGAAGATGGTGGATACAAGGATGTGAATGAGCTAATAAATGTAAAATAAGAGGGTGATGTCAATGAAGACAAAGAAGAGGAGGAAGAGGATGATGAAGAAGATGCAGATGATGAATCTGACTGATAAAACTATAATTTCATGTGACATGTTAATTTATTACTTGTATATATAAGTGCTTATATGATTATTTTTTAATTATGTCATATGTGAATATTATAGATGATTGGCCACAGAGATTCTGGATGAGGAGGTAGTTTAAGATAGTGATCATAGGGGCGAGGTTCCCTTTGTGAGTCCCCTAGTAGTAGCTCATCTGCGATTGTAGGCCAAAGCCCCTAAATTTTGTTCCTTTTGGCTACACATTCATGCCCACACCTCGATTGAGATCTAGCTAGATGGAGATACCTGCACAATCATGAACAACACAGATGCAGTTGCAGCAGTAGTAGGTCCTGTCCCTAGAGATAGCTGGGACATCTTCATAGATGATGCCTCCATCTTTAAGAATGGCATTGACCTCCAAATAGTCTCTACCTCCTATGGTACCTGTACTTGGTCTTGGGGAGACCATCATACCATATAGGACAGGGTATGTATTCTAGATTAATTTCTTCATTATGTTTATTCAATTTCTTAATTTTATTTATTTATTTTTTGGCTAATCAGTTTTTCCTGACCCATGAGCTAGTAAGCACCATACAGCACATCATTATAAGCAAGTATGAAAGTGTATGGCCTACATGGAAAAGCATTTCGAAGCCCACTCATAAGATGTTATATGTAGAGTTTGGAGTAAAATTTCAATATTTCATTTATAATGTAAATATTTGTTTTAAACTATTCATTAACTATTTGGTGTTTTCCTTATTTTTTAATTGTAGAAGTATTGAAATTGGAACCTTTCTTTTGAGAATAACATGTGGAAGAACTTCAACTATAAGGGTTCCAACAAAATGAAAAATATGATGGATGATGTGTAAAAGAAGAGGCTCATTCAACCTGATTGGATCGGGGATGAGGAGTGGGAAGGCCTTCTAAAGTATTGGGAGAATCCTAAATTCAAGTCCAAGTCCACTCAAAATAAGAGGAATAGAGCCTTAAATGTAGTTAAGTAGGCTTTCTCCCTACATATAGGTGGATCCATCCCTATACTAGAGCATCAGTTATGCATAGTAATATTATTTTAGGTTAATGTTATTTATGCCATTTTAACTTAACATTATATATGTCCATGAAAATTTTCATGTTATGCAGATATATGAGACTAGGGTCAAGCCACTCATAGATAGCCTATTTCATTGTTCCCACATCCAGAAGAGTGACTAGTGGGTCTCGCCTCAAGCTACACAGTCTTATGTAAATGACTTCATTCTTTTAACTTACATTTTTGTTATTAGTATATTTTTATCAAATAATTAATTGTTTTAATTTATAGGAGAATTTTAACAAAAGAAAGGAGGACTTGGAGTAAACCCAAACACAGAGAAGCAAGGGCTCTAGGGACACACCTGCTAATTTGGTAGGGCCATCTGATCATGATTTGTGGGTAGACACTATTAGTGGAATCAAGAAGGGATAGGTCTACAGTTTGAGGTTCGAAGCCACAATCAGGACGTAGCATTACTCATTATAGCTCCTTCCGACAATGTGTCACATGCTACGTTGGGTCAGATCATGCATGCTATGACTAAGATGTAGCAAAAAATGATTTAGTTGTTCACTCAAATGGAGTGCCTTATGACTCAGTAGCAATAGCAAAAGTTAGACTCCACTGTCGACTCTTCCTCCATCTCATCCCTATTCATACTATCATTAGCCCTTACCTACTATCAGTCGCCTCCTTTCTATGTGTATTTGCCTTCACCATTGCAGCCATCCTAGCAGGTGGTTTGACCACTATCAACTAGAGGTCCTAGAGTCCATTGCAGTAGGACACTCGTGATCCGAAGATTGATGATTAGTTCTTCCCCAACAATCTTGGGTTGTAGCTATATTTTTATGTTTTTATTTGAATAATATGTTTCATACATTAATTTGAATAATACAATTTATGAATTATTTTACTAAATTTTACATATTTATATCTATTCTTATGTGTTATGTTTTGATTTTTTATTATAATTAATTATTAATCTTACAATTTAAATTTTAAAAATATTAGCATAAATTTTTAATACTAATCAAAGTAATTTCAATAAAACTTTTAAAATTGAAAATTATATGAAATAATATTTTAAATTTTTCAATTTTTTGAAGGATTTTTGATGATTTTTTTATGGATGTCTAACAATTTTTAGATGGATTTTTTATGGAAGTTTTGTCAAATTTTATCAACTAGTTTACAAAGGAGTTCTAACAGATTTCCTGGCATATTACTCATGGATTATCGATGGATATTTCAATGAAAAAACTTTAAAGAAAAAATCATCAGCTTAAAATCCATCGTAATGAATTTTTGACAGATTTTTCCAACAAAAAAAATAATTTTCAACCATGGTTTTACCCGTCATCCTTTTCCATTAGAAATCCCTTGGAAATTCATTGTTTCCAATGGATATCTCATAATTTTTGACGGATTTTTTCATCAAAAATCACACATTTTTTTTTTATAGTGAGTAGAAGAACTACTTTCCAAACTAGGTCACTAAGATTAAAATCTTCTAACCTTGTTTTCTTATTGTATCTATTAGCCAATTTTTTCTTATTATGTAAAATTTTTTCAATGGCCATTTGTCTTATTTTATCTAACCATCCAATTTATCCATCATTAGTAAATGATATTCTTTAAAATCTAAGTTTGACTCTTGTTGGAGTTATAATAATTGAATAATTACCTGAACTAGCAGCACAACTTCATGGCCATAAACCAATTGATGCAATGTGATACTAGTTGACTCCCTGGGAGAAGTCCTATAAGCCCATAAGACTTGTTCTAGAATATTATGCCAATTTTTTTTGGACGTTAGTCAACATGTTTTATGATCAAGCTAATGACTATTTTATTAGTAGCCTCGACCTGACCATTCACTTGGGCATAGTAAGGAGTGGTGTGTGAGAATTTGATCCCCAAGGCTTGACATAATTACTGAATTGTGTTCCAACAAACACCTTCCCTTAATCAGTGGTAATCAACTTTGGAATACCATAATGGAATATGATATGCTTTTAAACAAAATCAATAACATTGATTTGTTTTTCCTTTTTTAGGGGAATCACTTCAACCCATTTTATAAAATAATTGACAGTCATTATGATAAAATAATGTTCTCTAATCAATGTAGGATAGATTTTCCTAATCAGGTCAATAGCCCATCCTCTAAATGGCCATGTTTTAACAATGTATCTTAAGTCAATGGCAGGGACATGCTGAATCGATCCATGCTCGTGACACTCCTTTTAACATCATGCATATTCAATGCAATCTTTCAACATTTCTAGCTATTAATAACCATTCCATATTAGCATCCACTTCCTTTCAACCCCTGACTGGTGAGCCCCACATATTCCTTCATAAACTTCCATAAGAGCTAGATAAGTTTGTTCTTCATTCAAAGATTTTAGAAGCTAGCCATTAACATTTCATTGATATAATTTTCCTTGAATTAGGACAAACTTTAGAGCTTGGAGCCTTACCCATTGATTACCAGTCAGACTTAGATTTTTCAAATAGTCAGTTATCAATTTTTTCTAATCATCTCGACTTCCCTAGTCATTTTTGACAAATTTCAACTATTTTTTGAATTTTGATCCAATCTTCGACTTGCTCAACCTTTAGATCAACTATTGTCAAACAAATAATTTTTAATAGTTTCTTGGATATTCTATAGTCAAAGGCTAATTGTTTAAGTTCATTGGTTTGGGGATTCTCATATCAAGGAATCTACTGAACACTTATGTTATCAGATTGATATGCTAACATCCTTTTGTTGATGCACTTATACTTAATCATGGATAATACCTTTTTTAGATATGCTGACATCTTTTTGTTGATGCATTTATACTCCTCAGAAAGTTGATTGATTACTAATTAGGAATCTCCAATAATATATGCAAATTTTGCTTTTTCGTAATTAATAATTTTAATCCAACAATCAATGCTTTATACTTGGCTTCATTATATGAGCATTGTTTCCTTAGTTGAAAATAGAATTTTGTCTGGATATTATTAAGAGATATTATCAACATTCCAAATTCCTTATCCATATTTATGACTCAAGCCATCAACATGCAACTTTCAATAATGGATGCTTACTAAAACACTTTCCTTTTTGTCAACATATGGATGCCGACTATAACTCTACCACTACTTGCTCTTTCATTTGTCTTATAGGCATATAATGAAGAGAAAATTAAGTCATCCTAATCATTAATTGACCAATTTGTCCATAGTTCATTGGCTTTAACAACATGTACTTTATTATGTTTGTTCTTGGTATTACTTATATAGTTGTTAGAAGTATATAATAATGCAATTTAGTATAAGAAAAGTAGAAAAAAATAAAAACTTCATTATTGCTAAATTGATTCATATGATTCGAGGAAGAATGAGAGCAAATAATAGGACATTTTCTGTATCTATAAATCAGTAAATTCAAAATAAATAGGAGTGGAAATGGGTGGACAAACATAATTTTTATATTGCCAAATATTTCTATTCTGTTACATTTAACATTATCAACAAATAGTGAATCACTCTTTCTATTTTATTGTCATCTTTATGTGCTAATAAGCATTATATGATTTTTTTCTGATGCTAAGACATATAACTTCAATGGCCTCCCAAGAATTGGTCAAGGGACCTATCAAACATTTTTTAATGGCATCAAAAGCCAATTGATGGTATTTTTCCCACATAAATTCTTCCTTGTCTTTCAATTTCAAAATAGAAGAGAATATCTTCATTTTTCTTGACAAATTTGAGATGTACTAACATCAAAAATTGATCTTTCCGATCAAATTTTTTAATTATTTTTTTGGCATTAGATGGGAGGTTTCTATAATGGCTTTTACTTTATTTTTGTTGACCTTAATCCTCTTTTGGTGGATGAGAAATCCTAGGAAGTTGCTAATTGTTATATGAAGAAATCGATTTGTATTGGATGAACATGCGAGAAGTCTAAAGATTGACAAAAGACCGGCTCAAACAGTCCCCAGATCGCTATATTCTTTAGCCTGCGCCACGAGGCAACGTCTCCGGCTCACACTCACAACCTGCCCAAGTGAGTTTGACATTCCCATCCAGAACAATGAGCACAACCCCAGATTGTGCGATCCAACCAACATAGTGCGACAAACGACCCATACTAGCCAGACAAAAGACTTAGTCATTCTTTGTCCCAATGGTTGAATGGGGCCCGCCTATAGAGGACAACTTGTAGTAGTAAAAAAAGGAGATTTATTCTGTATATTCTGTCTTGTACATTAAATGTTAATGTAATAGTTTTACTGCATATATAATTTCTATTGTAACCCTCTCTTCCTCTATAAATATGAGGAAGGAGCCCCTTTGCAAGAGGAGGAGGTTGGACTATGCCGAAACTCTACCAAAACAGAAATTAAACATTGTAACATTGTACAAATATTGTCTCAGTAACACATTACTGTGGATGTAGGGTCCGGTGATATCCAGATTTGGCCAAACCACATTAAATCTTATGTCTTTTCTTTGCTCTTCCCTTCTTCTCTATTTATCTTGCTATTTTTACCGTGCTTGAACTAGATAAAAGTCAGAGATCCTGAAGAATCCCTCAATTGGCTGGAGTTTGGACCATTACCAAAATCTGACGTCAACACCAACCTACACATGAAATATGCATTTGAGAGAGTTCATTTTTAGATTGTGACTTCTCACTCTTTCAAAAGCCCTTGTCAAATTGTCAGTGTGGTTTTCTCATTTTTTTCCTATGTAGCCAACTTGACTACAATATCGTTAATATAAAATTCCATAAATTTCCCAATTTTGTTGTGAAAAATAAGGTTTATGGCTTATTGGTATGTAGCCCCTACATTTTTTAACCCAAATGTCATCACCATCCATTCATAAATTCCAATGGCCTTCAGGCATTTGAAGGCAATTTTGACACATATGCTCTTGCTATATATACTTTATTATATATGGAATGCCTATCAATGAAGTTAATTTTTACTTGCCATTTTTCTTGATTGCAAGAAATATATTTGACAACCATTCTACATAGAGAGTTGTTCTTTTAACAATATTATTTTACTCCTAGTTTCCACATCCAGGAACTGACCTATATGTGTCGGCTTCTTTTCTTGCCCATTATGTCTTAAATAGATCTCCTTAAAAGGATCTTCTACATCTACATATTTTGTATAATCTTTTGAATGAGACTCCTCAAAACTCAATGGCTCTTCATCATACACACAATCTGGGACTTTTTCTTTTGTCATGGCTATCAAGGTTTTTTCTGCCACATAAGTCGACTACTGATCCTCAAACTATTCATTAGTCTTAACATTTTCTATTGGACCTTCAATAGTCACGGTGTGAGGAATAAGGCTAAAACCTGAGGAAGTTAGCAAAGAATATTTTACCTTAGTTGAATTAAATTCTTGACAAACAAAGTTCAATTTTATGGGTTTCACCTTTGGATAATAAATTTTAAACTTTGCATGGCATTGTTGGACATAACATTGGTCATCATCAATTGCAATTGTTTCGACTGAATGATCATCATTTTATAAAACAAGTTTTTAAGGAATAGTTAATGGGATTGCACACATTATGTGTATCTAGTCTTTACTTAATAATAAGTTATACTAGCCTTGGAAGGCACCACCATAAAGAGAGTTAACCTTGCTATAGAACTGAGTTGCACATTAAGCATTGTAACATTGTCCAATGATGAAATCTTATTATTAAAGTTGTTGACAACAATGTTTGTCAGGACCAAATCCTCTTTTTTCTTCCTAATTTGAAAAAGATAGTGTAAGGTACTAAATTAATGGTGGCCCTTTTATCCAGCAAGACTCTAGAAATTGTTTTTTTATTTAATAATGGCCTTGATGTGTAAGGGCTTTAGATGTGATTTCATGATGTCAGTTGGTCAAAATGTGCTAGGCCAGTAAACACAATTATCAAATCTTGTTCAAATGATATCACCCCTTTGGCATTATCATCTATAGATCTTCTTCAAATTTGTCAACTTCCTAAAAAGTGAAATTAAAAGGCAATAGGCAAACCATATTGATGACTTTCATTACAATGTTGACATCAATACATCATATTGGTGGTTTTGGCCGAAAATATTGGTCAAAACTCTATTTAAGCCATCTTTCTTGCATTGCTCAATTCCTTTTGTATGTTGGCATTGTTTTCCCAAACCTTGCTTGATAATTTGGATTTAACCAAACATTTTTGCCTTTTCTAAATTTTGTTCTAAGTATTCTTTCTTTAGGTTTTGGTTTTTAGACTTGCTTCTTTTTATTTTGAATTCGCTTGGCCTTGTCAATAGATTGGTGAACAATCTTTTGCTTCCTTTTTCTAGTGATTGGACTATCATAAATCCTTTTCAATTTTGATTGATAGTCAAAGTCCAGCCTTTGAAACAATGACTTCCCCTTTTGCTCATCAGCCTTTTGTTGATCTTCTTCATCATTTATTTCTTTTCCAACATTGTGCATATAAAATCATCTTGACTTCAACATAGTATTTTTCATAACATAGACATATTTTCAGACTTCTTCCTTTATCTTGGATTCTTTTTATAAATGATGATATTGTCTCAATCTCTAATGGATATGCTTTTAGATATAAATGGCTTATCAAGTGGGTTATCTGTTATATGTGAAAATCGGATCATCCTTGATAGACCAACAAATGACCTGAGCACGGAAAAGATCTAGCTCGAAGAGTACTCAGAACGCTATATCTCTAGCTCACGTCACAGAGTGACCTCCTCAGCTTGAGCTCATCCCCGATAGAGCGAGCTTGGCCTTATCATCCTAAAAGATAGATGCCCTTCTAGACCAAAGGATTTGGCCAGTGATACATGATTAGTGACTTGGGAGCTTGCTGAATAGAAGACTATCACATGTATTGCCCAATAGACACATGGGGTCCACTTGTAGTACGCAATCTACAATAGTCAACTTACAAGATTTAGTCTGTCTATCCTGTCTTGTATATTAAATACTTAATATAACAGATTTACTGCATGTAAAATTACAATTATAACATCCTTTCCTCTATAAATATAGGAAGGAGATGAACATTAAAGAGAATTGACGCATGTATACTGAAATTCTATAGAAATTTCCTCAGATCAATATATTACCATGGACATAGGGTCTGGTGCCGACCAGATTTGGCCAAACCACATTAAAATCCTTGTGTCTTCTACTACTCATCCCTCTTTTCTTGCTTTGTCTGCTCATTTACTATCTCTGAACCAGATTGCAGTTTGAGACCCCGAAAGAATCCCCTGTTGGCTAGAGTTTGGCTCAGAACCAAATTTTACTATCAACATTATCATACTCATATATCCTAACCACATTGATGTCCATCTAAAATGGTTTGACATAGTTCATATACATTGGTAATGGGTCCAAGTTAACCATTATGTCTGATTTTTCTTTGTTAACAAATTTCAATCATCCTTGCTTGATAGATATTTTGATTATATCTCTGAAATAAATATAATTGCTAGTAGTATGACCAACACCATTATGGAATTTGTAACACTTTGATTTTTTATTTCATCTACTAACAATATTTTGTGGCCCTTAAGTAACTTAATATGTTTATCTTTTAATAATAAATCAAATATTTGATCAGCCTTTGAAATATCAAAAAAGTATATCCCTTTTTTTTTTAATGTTGACATTCTTTCTTTTGACTTATTTTGTCTTGAAGTAGAGCAAGCATAAAGTGGGTTAGGCTACATTTCTACAACATTTATCTCTTGATCATCTTCTTTAAGCATATCCTTGTTAACAAATGACACTCTTTCTTTTCTATATGAAAGTCTTCTTGATTTATTTTCTTTCTCCTTTTAAAGCATCTCAATCTGTTGAGCTTTCTTTGCAAGTTGAGACATGTCAGTAAATTATTGGTTCAACAACTTTTTACTTAATCTTAAATCCAAGCCTTAGTCAATTTGGTTTTAGCTAAGGAAGGTCCCCTTGTATTGTGGTATGTATATCCTTCCCCCAAGTTGATTTAGCAATTGTTTGACAAGATTTTGTAAATTTCTTGGGTTTTACCCCATATTTTGATTATTGTAGATAACATTATCAACACTGTTATCGAATTGTGGTTCTCTTTGACCACTCCTCAATAAATGGCCTTGGCCATACCTTAGGCCATTTCTCCTTTGTTCATCATGACCATTTGAATTCTCATCTTGACCATGATTTTACCTTTCATTCTAAGTTTCAAAATTTTGATTTTGATAATCATGGTATTGATTTTGATTAAGTATGTGTTGCTCATTTAATGAATACCACTAGAAGAATGATTAAGATTTTTTCAAGTGGGAGTAAATAATAAGTTGATTTGTTTGATAATTTTATGATAAAAGAATGGTGTTATTCATTTACTTAGTATGCCACATATACTTGAGTAGAATAGAATTGCTAAAAGGCACAATAGGACCTTGTTGAAAATGGTAATGTCATTATTGGCTCTTGCCAATATTTTGACTACTTTTTGGATGTGTTCTTCTTGCTAGTGTTTGTATTCTAAATAAAGTTTCTTCTAAATTTATAGAGAGTACTCATTGAGAATTTTGGATTAGTAAGTAATCTAAGTTGAATTATATAGAAGTTTGGGGTTTTGGTGCTAATGCTATAATGCCCAATCTTAGTAAAAATAAACTTGTAGCAAAACCAAAAAGGTGTTTGTTTATTGGTTATCAAATGTAACTAAAAAGGGTATAGGTTATACGATCTAATAGATAAGAAGATCATTAAGAGCATAGATATGAGATTTATTGAAGACCATTTTGATTGTAATAAAATTCTAAGAGACAAATAACTCTTGAGGAAATTATGAGTAAGAGTTTATAGTTTCTTGAAGGTTAGTTAAATAAAGAGAATTGTCTTTTCCTAAGAGAAAATGTTATCAAGACATACAAGGTAAGTTAAAGAGTGATCTGTATATATCCTAAGCCAACCTCTAGATAATAGAATCTTATATTCCATGAAGTTATTGAAGTATATGATTTTGTTCAAAATTATGAGAATTATTGAGCACATATGAAAATAGTGGGTGACAAACATGCCAATCTCTGATGGCTAAATACAGTGGCCAGAATTCACTTGCACAAAGGCTTTAGTGGTGATAACTACCAAAGCCTCTACGATGCCAAAGTTAGAGAGAATTCTAATGAAAGAGTGAAGTATCCAATGATAATAAATGAAACTCATACCTTATTATTTATAGATATGCAGAAAAGTAAAAGGCTTTTCAACTGAAACCTTTAACTAGATAGTTGGAATAGGGTTAGCTATTTTACTAGGTTGTTGGTCATGTGTTTTTCATTAGACCTTCCTCAAGTGGGTAGGTGAGGCTTATCAAGTGCTTAAGATGACTTTAACTTATTCTTAGGCCGAGCATCTAGTCATGTAAATTCCTTATAAATCTATGATCGGAGATCTCCTACCATTCTTTTGGGGCCTCTTGTTATCATTTTGGGGTTGTTGGTAAGAATTTATTACCATTGAAAATGTTGTTGACTGTTATGTTTGCCATCCATTTTTTGGGAATTGGCTTTTCCTTAGTCATCATTAAACTTCGTCAAAGTTGTTACTACCCCTACTTTAATGCTATAATCCTTATGTGATTCAATTTTAACCATTTGATTCTTCTTATCCTAGCCCTTCATATGATCTTTCTTGGTCTATAATTCCCTGAATCTCTGTTGTTATCACCAAATTCATACCTTTTTCTTTTAATCTTTTATGATACCTTTCATGCCCTTTTTAATCCCTTCTTGCTTTTGGTTCTTGATAATTATTATTGATGTTCAAAGATGTGTGTCCTTGATATTGGAGTTGTATGGAAGAATTTGATGTTTCCCACTAGAAATATAATACTTTCAAAAAATTTGGGGTCAGGTGTTTGCTTTGTTCTTATGTGTGTAACGTCACATTGAATAAGGTGTGATGAATACAATTTATACATATTATGTCCCTTTTATTCTTGGTTTTTTGTCATATTTATGTGCTAAATAGGATATTTATGATTGGTTTCTTGATTTGGTATGTTTTAGAACTTAATTGGATTAATTTAGTAATTTGACACAATTTCAGGTTTTTAGGTGAGCTTTAGACTTCAACTTTGGGTGATTCTTATGTCGTTGGAAAGCTAAGAGGATGCTCTACAAATGTTATGTAGAGTCTTAAGCCTAGTTTAGCTATTTAGATTGTCCAATTCAGCCTAGAACCTAAATCAAAGTGTTAACTTGCTAACCCAAGTCCATTGGATAGTGAAGATCTACCTCAATAACTTTCATGAAGGGCTCAAGGAAAAAACACACTATTTTGAATAAGTTTCAGGGCTATGGATCTAAGTGATAAACTTTGTTTTGGGATGGACTACTCTATAAAACAATTTCACTTTTTAGCCTATAAATTGAGCTATGAATTGAATTTTTGAGAAAGGCTAAGGCCATTAGGTTGCGAGGAGATAGAGCTACAGCTTTTATGAAGAGACCCAAGTCTAATTGTACCTTCATCTAACCTTAATTAGTAGCTAAAGTGAGAGGAGAGGTGTAGAGTATAAAAACATAAATTCAATAGTGTTTTAGAACCTTTTCTTTTTTATCTCACTTTTGTAATAAAGGAGGAACTCTTTTAGGGAAACAACACCAATCCTTTTCAGTTTTTTTTTATTTCTTTTTTCATATGTAGTTAATCTTTTCTTTTAATCTATGGGATATTCTAATTCAATTCTCTTGTTGATTGTGAGATTTGTTTCTATTGTTGATTTGTTCCCAATTTGATTTCCTTTTTTTTTTATTTAATGTAATTAATTACTTTGGATGATTGATTAATTGGGCCCATTTGTTGATTATTCATTGTAATTAATTGCTAGATAAACTTCTTAATCAAAGTTGTTTATGATTGTTTGGTTTGAGTAGTAATAGGGTTTTTAATTATGCATTGATGCTAGCCAATTATTTTAGAGCAAAATAGGGTGATTGATGAATTTACTATTGGGGTGAGTTTGTGAATCAATTTTGGTCTTTTCTAGTTCTTAATGCTATTGTTGAGTTAGTTAGAGTGTTAGGCTCTAATCAATTTAACAATAAGGGTTAATTGGAATGTTAGGCTTCATTAACAAAATTAGAGGGCAATTAGTAAGAATTAGTTTAGGTGTTGGGCCTAATTTAAATTTTTGGCTAATTGATCAAATAAGAAATGAAACTTTTGTGTCTATGATCAATCATTGAATTGAATATAAGAGTCCTTTGAATCAAAGATTTTCCACTTTAAGTTTCCTTTTCTACTTCTAACTATCTTGTTTATGTTTATGGTTATGCCTATTGTCTATTTTCATATTTTGAGTAGTTAGTCAACAACCCCCTATCTTTTACTTTCATACACTAGATCACCAATCCTTATGGATTAATCTGGATTTATCCTATTATGAGCTAGGGAGTTTAATATATTATCTTTGCCAATCTCGATACCTATTAAAAAGGAAACTTATGGAAAAATCACAAGTTATTTTCCAATTGTTGCAAAGATTTGCATTCTCTTGGTTATTGAATTGAGTGGTATGTATTCTGGAGTGCATTAATGAATCACTGTCCACCTGTAATAGATTTTGTTGTTTCCAAAAATAGCTTTTGTAGATTTGATTGGTTTTTCCTTATAGGTGATGTAGTCCAACAATGAAGAACAAAGGAGATTAAAAAGAGAAAAAATAGATGATATTAAAGAGCTGGTTGATGAACAACTATCTAAGATGAACAAGGCAACCAAAATGATGACTATTCAATCATTTCAAGGATTGAATTTTGATATGTTTAGTAAAAGTGTCTTCTAATTATAAATTTATACTATAGGAAATTTTTAGAGGAAATTATGTAGCATACAGACTTCTATAAATGATTCAATCATTTGAGTAATAAAATCAAGTATTTTTATTCTAGAGAATCTAATTTTGTCTTGATTTGCCACCTTTTCCTTTCACTATCTAAACTCCCTAAGTTTTTATCAGTCCTTGATGAAGGACATTTGTGTGATGATCTTCTTATTGAGGTAGTCCATATCACAAAATCAATTTGTTAGACTTTCTCTTTGTTCCTTATGATCTCTTAAGATGTTCCAGTTAGCTTTACTAATCCATTAGCATTTTTTCTGTTCACTATTAGTAACACTTTCCTTCTTGTCAGTTTGCAAAAGATATTTCTTAAGTATTACTTAGTTATGTTCTTGAAGTGTGTTTGAGCAACCTTGTCTTGCATCAGATATTAAGGTCAATTGCACGTGAGGAAACTTGTTTTGTATTGATTGTATATGCAAATGATTGGTGATGACCAATAAAGTGTTTCACCACCTTTCATAGTTTGATTTTGAATATTCTAATTTTGTTCTTCATAATCTATGTGAAGTCTTTAGTTGCTTTGATAGGTTGATACCTTCTAGTTGAAGATTTTGAGCTTTGCTTTGCCTAGGCATCTTCTACTAGTTTTGAGCTTTGAGAGCAAGTTATGCTCGATTAGCAACTTGTGCCAAATTTTGAGCAATGCATGCTCGATCACTTTGGGAGCAAATTATACTTGATTTGTAGCTTTTGTCAAGTTTTGAGCAACTTGTGTTTGATCATGGTTTTCATCTTTTCATTATCTAGCTTAGACCCCCTTATTTGATAGCAATTTTGAATTTTTCATGCTCAAATAGAAACATATGTCCTTGTTATTTTAGAAATATCAACAACAATCAAAGTAGAGTTATATAAATTCTAGGAAATGGTAATATTGACAAATAAAATTAACCATAATACAAAATTATTTTACCACTTTGTTTCTTTTTTTTTTTGTAATTCAATACGGTGTTTTCTCATTCATTGGTTATGTTTCAAGTTGTAGTTGTTTTTTATTTTTGGACACTTGACCTCCTTCTAGGCTATTCACATAACATCTTTTGCAGTACACTGGTCAGCTCTAACTCGACCAATACCATTGCTAGTTGGAAATTTCATCAACAAGTTAGGAGTTGATACAATGACTGAAGCTCTTTTCAATTATTTTCTTCCAAGGATTGCATTGTATGCTGGGTTATGTGCATCTACCACTAGAAACTTGACATCCAAATTCTACACCTATGACCATGTTCCTAAAGGCATCCTAGCTTGACTGATCTGAAGGCAGGCATCTATTTTCTAGAAAATTTGATTAGGTTTCCTTGGTATGTTACTTATCGATATGTGCATTTCTTTTGTTGTATAGGTTAAGATGTCTACTAAACTTCCTTAACCAACTATTATTCTCTTGACTACATAGTTGTGAATGGTCACCAAGATTATCATGCATATGATCAAAGTTTGACTAATTCAAAGGCAGGTATTTGTTTTCTAGAAAATTCAATTAGGTTTCCTTGGTATATTGTTGGATTACTTATTAATATGTGCATTTCCTTTGTTGTATAGGTATGTAAGATGTCCACTAAACTCCCTTGACCAATTGTTATTCTCTTAACTTCATAGTTGTGAATGGTCACCAAGATTATCATGCTTATGATCAAAGTTTTAAATGTAATCTTTCTTAGAGAAAGAGAACACTAAGTTTGGCTTTTGGGTTCTCTTTTCTCTTACAATCATTACTGACCATAGGTGTCTTTTCCTTACATTTTTTGATACTTCTCCTTATGTAAAGCCTTGGGCAATAGGTTTCACCACACCTTTAATTGCTGCTGGCTTACCCTTAAATTCTTTAGTCTTACTATCTATCTTCAAATTCAGGGAATGTGATTAGGATTTGTCTTGGTCTTTCTAATCATTCCAAGGCTTATATGATCACCTTTTTTCATCATGGTCATACTTCTTGTTCTACTGGATTTATCCTCTTGAGATTAACATTTTGATTTCATTATTTAGTTTTAGGCATTCATCCGTGTTGTGGGACCAGTGTCTATGAAATAGGTAATATTTGTTCATACTAGTGGCAATGGTTTTGGAATCTTTTATGGTGGTAATTTCATCAACTTGACTACTTTGAGATTATCCATAATTCATTTTAGTGAAACATTCAATAGAGTGTAGTTGATGAATCACTGCTTTTGAAAGAATTGATCCTTCTAATCATTTCTATCACTGTGGTGCTGGTCTTCTCCATTTTGTTCAACTTGACTTCTTTTTTTCAATCTGTTCAGCATTAATGAATTTAGTCAATCTTGTTAAAAATTTGATAGGACTACCTACCAGCTTTTTTGCTAACGATTTGAAGAAATCCCTTGATCACAATCCTATCAAGATTGAAAGCACAATAGCCACTTCTTGTAGATGTTTTATCTTTGAAGTTGCTTAATTAAATTTGCCCAAGTACTCCTTCATTGGTTGATTTCTCCTTTGTTTTATTATCATGAGTGACATATTGGCCTTCTTATGCACTCTGGAGGTTGTAAAGTGGGCTATGATGTGGTTGGATTGATCTCAAAATTTTCCAATCAAATTTGGCTTAGGGTCATAAACCAGTGTAGATCTATTATATTGTTACACACTACAGAGTTAACCTGATTGGACTTAGAGATCGATCTAGAAGCATGGTCAGTTGACCATGAGTTAGGTTTCTGATGGTAGACTGACCAAGCAAGATAGGTTGACCTGGCACACTCCTGAGCCTATATAAAGAGACCTATTCAATACACACTTAGAATCCTCATTTGTGAATGAGTAACTACTTGAGGAGGGTTGCTTAGTGAATTAGGATTTTGGTTTGCACTCTTCTAGAGTGTGAACCTAAAGTAAGGTTTTTGGACTAACATGGCTAATTTCTTGTCTTAAGTTCTTTTGATTTTAGTTTTGATCTTCTTTTTGTTTCCTAGGTTGTTGTCAGGTGTTTCCTTAATAGCCAAAGGCTAAGGTGAATATTAGAAATAGGCTCAGATGTTGTGAGTTCCAAAAATTCCATTTAATTAGGTGAGTGGCTTCATTTTGACTCCCTTTTCATATAAAGTATATTATTTTGAAATTACCCAAATGTTTTGGAAGTGTTATAATTTGGAATTAGGCCAAAGAATTTAATTCATTAAAATTTGGCCTATATCAATTTAGTTAATAATGATGAATTACTATTAGACCTGTAGAGATCAAGAAATCATGATGTAGACTAGGAATTGACCTGGAAAGTTAATATATGAGAATTCATATACAGACTAGATTTACATGTGAGATGTAGATTTAGGATCTAGAATTAGGAATTGCTTTCCTATGAGATTATAAGTGTGATTGTTTGAACGAATGTTATGAGATAAGCAAATGGAAATTAGCATTGAACTGAAGTTGTGGACAATCTTAGGAATCCCAACTTTACATTAGCATATGTGCATAGAGCATTTAAATTGTATGAATTTTAAGGATTTTAATTAATGAAATAGTTTTCTATTTTCAAGTTTAATTATCTTCAAATTATTGCTTCACAAAGTTTTTTGAAAGGTTTTATTGTAGAAAATATTTATCAGAAATATTTTTACATAAATCATTTCATGTTATGAATTTTCTTCAATTTAGCTGAAATTAATTAATTTGTTTTATTTAAATTATTTTTGTAAATCTTATTCTTTTAAAAATGAACTTGACAATTTATTTTAACGAATTCATATTTCTCCTATGTTTTAAACATACATTTTGATTTTCAAGAGATAAGAGTTTCTCTAAACAAAAACATATTCTCAAGAATATTCTCATTTTATAAGCATGTAGTATACATTAGAAAAGATAGGATAGATCCAAAATGCATGGATATGTAGTTGTCTATTAGACAAGGATAGTAAAGAAAATTCTTTAACACATATGAAAGACAATAATGATAAAGAGATGTTCATATTTGAGAACTGGCATGGAAAGGTAAAAGCTAGAAGAACTACATGCACTAAGAGATGTATATAGTCATATAGTGCAATAGAGGGTTGTGATATGTTGGTCACCCATGGCAACATGAGGTCTTGGGATTAGTACAATCTGGCACAACTTTATAAGAAATGTTATGCAAAGTTGTGAGGGACAAATCTAGTTATTAGTTATAAGTTTTAGCAAATATTGCTCTTCCAATAATCACCAATGGTTATATAATTATGTTTCACAAGTTTTATGGGGGTTTGTAGAAAGTCTATTTTATGAAATCTATGAAAGATCACAAAGAGTAGACATGCTTTATTTATCACCAAGTAGAGATGAATATGATATGGTAGCGATAGGAAATTCTTTGGCACTAAATCGAAGTATTTAGGAAGAACAAGTTTTTCTAGCTCGATACCATCAAGAATTTTTGACTATTGCATAGGAATAGGTTCATCTTTGAAGTATTTTCCCTTATTCCTTTTATTGAGTGTAATGATATGAATCAAGCTTTAATGAGTTCAAATATGTAGCGTCAAGCAGTTTTGTACACCATTAATAGACTACTTAAGATTAAATTCAAAAGGCCTTACTTAGCTTCGCAAGCCTTTGTCATTGTTAGTTAATCAAGTAGAGCCTAAGGCCCATTGCGAATCTATAAATCTGAGTAGAATGCCACAACAAAAAGATGGTCCCTTATGTATTTCATTCTTTTCAAAATGGGAAAAAAAGTACCCCCATCAAGGTGAACCTTTCCTTATGATCAGGATGAGGTAGATGCCTCCCAGATGGGGGATAAATCGAATTAGAGTTTCCTTAAGTCACCATCAACCTACAATTATCCTTAAACTTCTGTGCTTTATGGAGAAGAATCAAACAAAGGTATGCTCGCTTGCTATCTTGTCCTCTGCCATGAACTGGGATCACTCACCAGTTAGGTTAAATTTGAGCAAGAATTTATAAGAACATATTGCCCATATTTGGGCGCAAGGGGCAGAATGACCTTTCAATCTACTTGTTATTACTCATGAATAAGAATATTGTCTGCACCAAGAGCTATAGTTAGCCATTGTTTCCATTTTGTTGTTCTTTTTTTTTCTTGTTGTTGATACTAGCAACTCACTGAGTAATGTATTTATAAACACTATTACTTCATTTATTGATTTGCTTTTTTTTTCTTTCCATTTTATATTCATTTTTTATATTAATTTATATTGATAAGAATCACAGAGTAGTCGTACTCACCCTATTCATTAACATTTTTCAAGTTAATGAATTTATGGAAGTTATTTATGCTCACTGAGTAGTTATTCATGCATGGGATTGAAACTAGGTATGCAGCTCCCTTGATATACTTTAGTGGTTAGTGCCCGTTCAACCAAACAATGGATCCTTAGTTATGGATTTATATTTTCAATTAAAAGTTTTAATCAAATTTCATAAACTATTTATGAAAAGTGATTTTCAATAAAATTGCATATCATGAGTTCAAGATAAAAGGCACTGGAAATCATATTTTTTGCATTATTTTCATGTTTTCAATTTATGAAAGGATTTTTAGTTACGGATTGCTCATGGGTTCATGGGTTAACATAGAGTGTATCATGCCAATCACCCCCAGATTTTAGGATGTAACATGTTGCTATTAGAGCCTAGTTCTTTGTCTAGCATGGCACATTATAGTATATATGTATGGTTATGGTAGTATATGCCCAAGAGTAGACACTATTTCCAAGGAATCCATTAATTAGATCATTAAAAGTACTCAAGCCACATAATAGAAATTAGCATGAAATAGGATATGGTTCCTTAAATAGAATACAAATGTTTAGATTATTAATTAGAAATGATGCCTATACCTATATGTGGGTAAGGGAAATCATAAAATGATGATAGTACCTTTAGATGCAAATTAGAAATGGACAACAAGGATAATGATGAAGTCAATAGAAAAGCCCAAGTGATGAAACATAGAACTCCCCTAAGAGTAAGAGTAGAATGATAATGGCAGTTATAGCCCTGGTCAGCTAGGAGGCAATAAGAACTAGTATACCTTGTGCAAGGGCGAAATCAAGGAAACTAGAATCCTATGCAATGCAAGTAGACATGGAGTTTGAAATTAGAAGTGACAAAATCCATCTAAAAGGACAAGAATACCCCTGAACCCAAATGGAAGAATAAAGTTGGATATTTTTATTCTGAGGTTTAGTTAAGAGAATGAGGAAAGAGAACAGTGAAAAAGGGGGAACAAGTAGGAAGGATAAAGTTATGATAAGCATGATACATGGAAAAATGAGACCATTAGAGATTACATAAAGCCATAAACCAAAGTGATGGAATAGGCTACGGTATTAAGCAAAGGAATGACTAATAGAAATGAAGCCTATGATAGAATAGTAGAACAATAGGAAGATTAGAAAACAATGGTAGTATAAGATTACGAATGAACAACCAGGAATGTAAAGGACAAATAAGTCATGAGAGTAAGGAAATTCTGAGGTAGATAGGTGAAATGAATGCAACATCAAAAAGAGAGAAATGATAAGAAGTATAATAACATGATCAAGCAGCAAATGATAGGATAAATACAAAGGGAAAACCGACCCTTTGGGTCTATTCCTTTCTCTTAAGGTCAAATCTAATCTTAAGGGTTATCCACTAGGATTTTTTTTCTTTAAGTATTGCTTAATATCTTTCTCACTTGACCATTGTTGTGGGTAAAAACTGGTCTCGCAAAGCAGGCTGAAGACTAAGTAGGAGCTAAGTCCAAATAAAAGATGTTCAGCTCGTTGGGGGTGAGAGCATGAGGTCTTTGCTCACATGCTTTGCAAATTGCTCCTACAAGAGCTCACCTCGCTACAAGCGGGCTCATCCCCACTGAACAAAAGAAAGCAACGAGCACGAGGACATAAACTTAGTGAGATGGAGCTCTATACAGGCTTGTGTCAAACCTTAATTCCAGTCGACAAGAGGGGCCCACCCCGTAGAAAGTAACCTGTAAAAGACAGATTGTAGGAGATTATACTATCTTGTACATTTAATATTTGATGTAATAGAATTACAACTTGTAATCATTGCATGTAACCTCTCTTCCTCTCTAAGTAAATAGAGGAGAACCCTTGTAAAAATCGACTGAAAGAAGCTAAGCCAACACTCTGTAAAAATTTTTCAAGATTAATACAAAGCTACCATGGACGTAGAGACTGGTGCCACCTGGTTTTAGCCAAACTATGTTAAAAAAACTGCATTCCATTATAGCTCCTCCTTTTCCTCATCTTCACTCCACTTTATTTCTTATTTTTCATTCACCAGAAAGTAGTTTGGGGTTCAAGAACCACTCAGTTGACCAGATTTCACTCAGAACCAGATTTCATTATCAACATTTTGGCCTTAGAAGGAGGGCCCATCTATTTTCTGAATCACTTTTCCATCCAGCTACAATGATGAGAGGAAGAGCCACCAGGAGTTCGAACACTTCAGCTGCTCAGCAGCAAATACTTCCATTGCTGGAACTCATCACCAGCATGTTGTCACTCTTGAAGCCGAGGAGGTGTAAACACCGCACCAATCCCAATGGATCCTCGAGGATATGATAAAATAATTGACTATGATAGTAAGAGCATTAGCACAGGCACAAGCCTAAGGTGCTCAAATGCAAGAAGAAATCATCATGTAGCTCCAATAGTTGTGCAAGGAAGCCTATAAAGAGACTCATGAAAAATAACCATGATCAGTGATCTAAGGGCTCGCAACAAGCTGAGAGCTTTAGCCTCCAGTCCAAAGCTCAGGATATGATAATGAAGCAAGTCCTCTAGAGTCTAAAACAACTAGAGGAACATCCCTAGTCTCAGAATAATCACCCTCGCTATGGGGAGAGCTTGCCTTTCTCTATGGATATTGAGATGCAGCCTCTTCCACAGAAACTTAAAGTGCCCACAATCCCACTATATGATGGAAACAGCAACTCATCCGATCACCTAGATGTGTTTAATGTCCAGATGGATCTCCAAACAACTAACCCCCTAGTCAAGTGTCGTGTCTTCCCAGCCACTTTAGGAGGCATGCCTCAAGCACGGTTCAGAAGCCTCTCAACTCGTAGTGTTAATAGTTAGGAAGAATGTCAAAGGAAATTCATTGACCAACATTAGGCATTGAAGAGGTAGCTTGTACCCCTGTGTCACCTCGCCATGATCTTCTAGCGAAGAAATGAGTCACTGAAGGATTACATAGCCAGGTTCAAGCACGAAGCCAACTTGGTGGAAAACCCTTCCAAGGAGAGCATTTTAATAGCAATATCAGCATGGATCTGCAAAGATAGAAAGTTATACAAAAGCCTTTACAAGTCCTGGGTGCAAGATCTCACTGAATTTTATGAGTAAGCCACCAAACAAATAAGATGGGAGGAAACCTTCGGTGTGAAAGAGCCCAAGCAAAAGGCAAACGCCAACGGCTTGACCTCGAGTAAGAAAAGGAGCAATGGGAGTCACGATCATAACCCCAATCCTCAGCTCGCAAAGAAAGCAAAGTCTCAGCAACCTCAACCTTAAGGTCACTATGAAAACTATAGTGTCCTATCTGATATGCAAGATAGGATTTTTGCCATGGAAAGGAATAGGGAAGACTTTAGGAAGCCCAAACCCATGAGAGCTCCCAGCAAGTTTAGGGACTCAAGTAAATTTTGTGCCTACAACAATAACATTGGGCACAACACCTCAGAATGCTGGGCACTGAAAGAGGCCATGGAGGACCTCATTAGAAGGGGCTAGTTGTAGGATTATATGGTAAGGCTGATAGATCACCAGGCTTGACAAACCTAGCGAATATCTAATTAAGAGTAAGAGCTATCTTTCAGAACCATATTCTGATCTTGTAAATGTCATATTGAAGTAAATGAAAATGTTCTAGCTTTCTATTTGGTTGTCTCTAGTAGAATGTTGCTTTCTATGAGGATTCAATGTCATTCTCAATTGGTTAGTTAAGGTACAAACGAATGCTTAAGTCTAAAAGAAAAGTTGCTATCCTTAGGATACATCCAAGGGTGAGACGGTATGAAGCCTACCTTATTGATACATCCTAGCACAAAGCCTACCTCATTGATACGTCCAAATGAAATAAAAATCAGGATACATCTAAAGGTGAGACGATATAAAGCCTACCTCAAAATAAAACTTAGGATGCATCCAAGGTTGAGACGATGTGAAGCCTACCTCATTGATACATTCTAGTAAAATAAAAATCAGGATACATCTAAGGGTGAGATGGCATAAAGCCTACCTCATTAATACATCCTAGCGAAATAAAAATCAAGATACATCTGAGGGTGAGATGGCATGAAGCCTACCTCATTGATACATCCTAGCGAAATAAAAATCAGGATACATTTAAGGGTGAGACGACACAAAGCCTACCTTGTTGATACATCTTGATCTGGGTGTGAGATGGTGCAAAGCCTACCCCGGCAATACACTCAAAATCCAGCACAACCAAGAGCTTGCTAAGGTTTGGGGGCACTATTAAATACTCAAAAATCTGGTGAAGGGTTATGGGCTCGCTAAGACGCAAAGACATTAGAATGAACTCAGTTACCTACCTACTAAAGCAATAAAGATACTGTGGCATAAGCAATAAAAGGTAACTCTCATGTGGCTAAATGATCGTAGCTCACATGCGATCTCTCTTTTTTTAGGCCCAGCTAGCATGTAACCTACTGGAGCGTCATTTATTGATTGTAAGGGCACTTGGATGCCAATGTTAATTAACTGAATATGACCAATTAGTGGTCTGAACATCTTATTCAACTATCTTTTATAGAAGAAATACATTCTAAGGGTGCAAGGCAATAAAGAAAGCTCAGTCATTAAAAGGCCTCATCTGATAAAGTAAATTTACATCAAAAGGAGGAAAAAATAAGGGCAAAAGCACAAAGTCTACAACTATTGCCTCCATGAGAAAACAGAAAGTTAGCTACCGGGAGATGAACTCCCACTGACAAGAAGACCAACAAACCCGGCTACTTCTGCTTATATCCCTTCTCAGCTAGCAGATCCTCTTAACCTAGGCCCAGAGCAATCTAAAAGAGTGTTAGGAGTCTAGCTAGCAAGGCTGGAAATCATGATAAAGCTATGAGGAAATAATTCAAGATTTACACAAGATCCCTCTACAACCAGCATAAAGGATTGTCCATGGGAGCCACATGTAGTAGGCTATCCACACCTCCAAACCCCATTCAGTAGGCTATACACATCTCAATGCTTCACTAGAAGCCACCCAACATAGGTATTTGGGGGCTTAACTAGTACATCCATCTAATCATGAAGAAGTAAGAAGAGCTTCTCAAGCCTTATAAACTAATTTTGATTCAATGAATAATCTAACAAACAAAAGATCATGCTTGATCGATGATCGATTATCAAGGCCAATCAGGATTTAAAATTTATAAATTGAGATACCTAAATTACTTGTTGTATAGGCAACATTAGGTTGAACCCTTGGATCATTTGGATGATTTCAATCAGATTAGGAGGTAGAAATGAGAGGTGGTTAGTAGTAACTACACTAACAACTAACTATAATGCAGAAACAAAAATAGAAGTAAATAAACCAACTAGCCCAAGGGAATTAACTAAGCTTGAGATTAATGCATCCTTGATTACTAAATATTCATTCAATCGTTGATCATATTCTATGGCCTAAAATCATAACAAGGATCCTTGAAATGATTAATGAGTCTAATTAGAACTCAGCTAACAAACAATCCATCAAAATTTCAATGCATTGCTTGGTTTTCCTATCCTGTTCTTACAAGTGATTATTAATCAATAATCATATAGTCATCTAAACTAAATGAATCCATTTAATTTAGAAAACCCAGTAAAAATAGAGAGGAAAGGAGAAGAAATGACAAATAATTGAATACAGAATAGAATATCAAGATCTCAACATAAATCTTCAAGTTAGCAGCCTTTGGACTGATTACAGACCCAGCCTTCCATGGAAGGCAGAAAACTACAAAGAAAAGGAAAGAAAAACATCT
Organism: Saraca asoca; assembly: GCA_026873985.1. NCBI lineage: Eukaryota > Viridiplantae > Streptophyta > Magnoliopsida > Fabales > Fabaceae > Saraca > Saraca asoca. Next base: position 34,715 of record JANHAO010000011.1, read on the forward strand.
TACACTACTAGTAGAACTCCTAAAAACTACTTGAAAAACTAAACTAAAAAACTCAACCAAAAGAACTTTGCCTGGACCAAGAGAAGCTAGCTGCATGGTTGGTGAGTAGACAATGATTGTTGGTGTCTGGTTGATTACTGCCACTCTTCTTGCATGTTCTAAGCTGTTGTAGGCTACATTCTCTAGTTTTTCACTGTCTTAGTGACTTCCAGCTAGTTGAGTGTGAGCTGGTGCAAGAGATGATGCATTGGGCTTAAGTTTTATATTAATTGGGGGCCTTAAAACCAATTTTGCAGAGGCCCAACTCATAGCAATTCTGTCTTTATGTTGCAGCTCATTTTTTATGCCTATAATGATCTATTCAGCTCTAGAAGTTTTCATAAGAAATGTGGCTTTATGTCTCAGCTTCCATTTGGGCTTAGTTTAACCTTAATTGGACTTCTATAACTCCAGATATTGTCTGATTAGTGCATAAAGGTCAGGCTACCTGAGATAGTATTCTAGTCTTATATTGAACTATAATTTCATATATCCAATTCAGCCTTAGAAATCTTCATGAAAGTTTTAGAGGTACGTCGTAGCTTTCCTAAAAGACAAGAATCACATTAGTTGGATAAGTGTAGCTCAAGTTATAACCAAAATATAGAAACTACTTAAAATGGCCAAATTCTACAGAATTTCTTCTAATGAATCCAATTGACGTCACACTATAAATACATGCTAACACAACTAAAGTAAGTCAATTTTGAACCTTAAAAAGCTTAGTGAGAGGATAATTAAATGAGTGAAATATTTTGTTATCAATGGAACAATCCTAAGAAAGTTAGATTGCCACGTCAACGGCTAGAAAACACAGTCAGAAAAAGAAGTATGGCCAAAGCTAGAAGAAATGAAAGATTGAAAGTCTAAAATGACAACATGACAGTTTGGATATAGAGATTTTTGACTGTACAAAAAATTATGAATAAAAGTCTCAACAAAAATTACAACTCCCAATCCACAAAGTGAATTAAGAGTTGGGGGGCTTATGTTGTGGGTTGGTCTTGCAAAGTAGGTTGAAGACTCAGTAGGAGCTAAGTCCAAAATAGAAGATGTTCAACTCACTGGGGGTGGGAGCACGAGGTCCCAGCTCGCATGCTCAGCAAATTGCTCCTACATGAGTTTACCTCACTGCAGGTGAGCTCATCCCCACTCAATCAAAAAAAGCAATGAGCACAAGGACATAAGAGGGGCCCATCCCACAGAAAGTATCCTGCAGAAGCTAGATTGCAGGAGATTATACTGTCTTGTACATTTAATATTTAATATAACAGAATTACAACTTGTAATCATTGCATGTAACCTCTCTTCCTCTATAAGTAGATGAAGGAGAACCTTTGTAAAAATAGGCTAAAAGAAGCTAAGCCAGCACTCTGTAAAATTTTTCCAAGATTAATACAAACTACCGTGGACATAGGGACCAATGCTACCTAGTTTTAGCTGAATGACATTAAAAATACTGCGTTCCATTACAAGTTCTCCTCTTCCTCATCTTCACTCCTCTTCATTTCTTACTTTTCATTCACCATAAAGTAGTTTGGGGTTCAAGAACGACTCAGTTGATTAGAGTTTGGCTCAGAACCAAAATCCACAGTCAACAACCATCAAGGTACAAGCAATCCTACCTTTCAACTTGAGAACTTTCTAGCCTCACACCAAGGTATAATTCCTAGTTACAACAAGTGTATCACTCACATTCAACCCCTGGCTACCTAACCTTTACAAAACTCAGGAATCAAAGCAATTTGTCTCAAAGAGACTACAATATTTTTCAAACTCTCATGATAGGAGGTTACAAGTGCAGCACAAAGAAGACTTTTAGAGAAAATTAGAGAAAGTAGAGAGAGAAGTTTCTTAAAGAGGGAAGAATATTTGCTTAAATGATGTGTGTTGAAGTGAAGAACATCTTCTTTTTCATAGATGAGCTTGGCACCAAGGAACACCTTGATTAACTTAAGCTTCAAGTTAAGTAGATTGTTCTTTTAGTGTGTAGTCACTTTCAATTAGAGGCTTTGGAATTGTAGTAGCTTGCTCTTTTAGTTTGTTGTACTTTTAGTTAGAGGCTTTGGAATTGCAGTAGCTTACTCTTCCAATTTGTTCTCCCTTTTTATCAGTGCCTTTGAAATTGCAACAACTTGCTCTTTTAGATTGGAAAGTGACCTCTGATGAGTTGTTCTTATCTAAGATACAAGGGTTGACTCATTTGTTTTCTCTTTTAAGGATTTTCCACCAATGTTTTCCTTTGCCAAGTCAACATGAGGTGGTAATAGTATAATGGCAAGCTCATTTACTTGCTCTTTTAGAGTTTGTTTAGCTATGATAGTCATTTGCTAGTACACTTTGAGATGGCACAGATCAAATAGCAACCTGCAAAGTTAGTTTGCTACAAAAATGTAGTTTGTCAAGCTATAAAGATTAACTTACACAAAAATAACTTTTTTCAAACTTTTCAAATAAACAAAACTTTTAGCACCAATCTGGAAAGTTAGTACAACATGTATATAATGCAATTTATACGAAATTAGTGAAATATTTCAATAAAAATAATTTAGATAGCATTGCAAGCCTTTGACAGATTCAAAAAGCAACCAATCATAGACAAGTGCATATTATCAAATATTGCAGAAAACCAGAGCTGTAGTATGTCAGGGAGTAAAGAGCAACCTCCATACTGTCAACCTTTTGTTGATTATTCAGCATAACAGATAAATATATATTAATTTGGAAAATTCAATTACCTTATATATAAGGCAATTCATTCCAAGATAATGAAATTTCTTAGTAATAATAGTTGGAGTTAGGTTGTATGTGTATATCAATGAGCAAAGAGTGGTTTTTACCAAATTAGTATAGAGGTACATTTTTTGGTGCGATTCATTAAACACTCAACTTGAAACAAATCATCATGTTATTATAGACTATATTAGGGGCAAGCAACAAGACTTTCTAATTCAATACTAGCTATGATATGAATTCATCAGATATAAGGCTTAAATACTAGCATCAAACCTAAACTTTAGCTAACATTAAAGAGGAACTAGTTTAAATATATTCACTTCAATTCAATAGACTTTAAACTAGTAAGTATTCTAGTAGTTAGCAAATATCAAGCTAAAGTTTTGCAATAAAACAATTTATATTATCATCATAAAAACTAATTAACTTAGCTAATTAAGCATTTAGGGTCCTACATTCTCCCCTTTTATGATGATGAAATTCACCTGTAAAACTAAAGTTAGCAAAAAGGATAAAAGTTAACAAAAAGAATATCAAACATAGTAAAATTGTTGCAAAGTGAGGATCAAAGTGTCTTGCTTTTTTGCATTATAATTTTCCTTGTTTTCAAGCAAGTACTACTTGTTATCCCTCTTCATCTTGAAAAATTGATAGGTCAAACCATACTTCTAAGTAGCATCTAACAGAGAAAAAAACAAATGACTGTGAAAGTAGCATTAGACAATATGTAATAAATTAGAGAAAAATGTGCAAATAGTCAAAATATACTGATATGAAGGATCATTGTATTAAATGAGAATGCTATTGTTACAATAAAAATAATCATTTGATGCATAAGTCTTGACAATGAATAATGATATACCAAAACTAACACAAAAGATACTTACTACCTAGAATATGTTAAAAATGTTGAAACATAGTGAATACCATAAAAAATAACTACATGAAACTGAGACTACATGATGCTAACATATGACTTGACTAGAAATGCAAAATTCAAGATTTTCTAATTTTGCTCAACGCATCCTGAATGTAAGAACCAATAACCCTTGGTAGCTTATTAAGTTGCTCTTTTAACCTTGCATTTTCTTTCTTCATCTTTATCAATTTTTCTTACATATACTTAACTTGAACTCCCAGAAAACCAATCCTCCCTTTTACCAAACTAATTCTATCAAACTTAGTAGGTTATGGGTTAGTTGGCTCATTAGTTGTTTCATTGTCATTTGAAATAGGTAGACTAGTTATAAGAATAGCTCTAAAAGGGCCAGTGGAGTTGATTGGGACAAGAGGCATATGAGGTGCTTAAGGAAAGATAGTGTCATAGGTATTGAGAAATAGGTCAAGCATGTTAATCATGATAATGGGTTTGGTAGGATGTGAGGAATGTGAAGACCTTGAATAAAGGTTGCCCATAGTAAATTTTTATGAAAATTTCCTAGGTGCATGGGTAAAGAGGGATAAATGGGAGGTAAGTGAGTGAATTCACTTGGTTTAACCTTGATGATCACAGGTTAGTTCTACTGATGGTGTTAGGGTTATTCATTGTTTGTTGTCCAATAGATTAGCTTACTCTTTGTGGGAGGTTTTAGTTTTTGTAGATTATAAATGCACTTCAATTGCCACTAGAGCATTTTTAGTAGCTTCAAGTTGCTCAAAGAAGATTATCTCATATTCAGATTTTTTTTTGGTTAAAAAGCATATGTAGGCATAGGTTTAGGTGGTTTGCTCAGATCTGAACCTCATAGGTGTACGATAAGAGCTAGAAAGGTTTCTTAATGGTCATATGGTGAGATGCCATCACCACTAAAAGTGTCAAAGGTATCCTCCCCCTCAGAATATGTAGCATCCTCAGCTTGACTTTCTTATGGGGGTTGTTATTTTTGATTTGGGTCATAAATACTCAAAGGAGTGATGAAAAGAGGCTCTTCTTCATCTTTATTAATCAGGATGGGCTCATTAGGTGTGTTACTCTTTGCAGAAACAAGAAACTAAGATGGTGAGCTAAAGGCCATCAACCTTGTTGACCTTTAATATGGCATTCATGCCTTGCTCTTTGAATTTCTTTAACATGTTTCTTGAAAAGCTTCTTTTATTACTTTTTCTCATCATCTTGGGTGACCCTTTTTCCTTTAGCCTCTTCTTGACTAGTGAATTTAGATTTCTTTATGATAGGAGTTAGGCCTTCACCAATAATAATGCCCCTGCTCTTTGATAAAGGCATTTCATTATCATCTAGAAGATGCACTGGAAGTCTCTGAAAAAGATTCACTAACATGTTTCTTAGTAGTTTCTATTTTTCTTTTCTTACTAGAACTCTGGCTTTTTGAATTTACTTCCTTGATAAAATAAGGTCAAAGTCTAGTAGGCATTCATAATGTTTCCTTCTATCACTTTCCTACTAACTTCATGAGATAAATCAAAACTAAAGTGCCTATAAATCCTAGTAATAATCATACCTTAGGGAAATGGGGCTCTTTCCTTGTGTAACTTATGAATCATGTGTTTGATAATGAGATGTCCTAAGTAGATCTTATATTCATGTTTTATAGCCTAGAACACAAAAGCTTCAAGATCATTTATATTACTCACTCCACTTTTCTTAAGAAAAATGATATGAGAAATAATGTAAAAAAGTATCTTCGCATTTTTGGATAGCATGTCAACCTTCAAAGTTGTCTTGTCCTTTCTTTCAGAAATGAGAAAGATCCATTGAGCAAAGTTGTTCCCCTTTATACCAAGCTCCCTTTTTCTAGTTGTCACTAGAGCTCCTTCATCTAATGCTCCAAGAATTTGATATTAGTAGTGATGAGGTGACTTCAAGTTCTCTTCCCTTCAAGTATATTTTCAGTGTGGTATCATACTGTTGAACATCAAGACTAGCAAAGAAGAGTTTTGCATAGCTTTCAAATACAAAGTCATCTAATTCTAGCATTGGTTGCCATCTTAGCTTCCTCAAGTTTTCCACACATGGCAAGCCATTAGAGGCTAGAGAAGCTAAGTTTACCCTTCTTGGGGTTACATATTTTTTGTAGACAAAAGAAAAATAAAGGGTCTTGGTTAGTGGGTTCTTCTAAAAGAGGTTTGGGAATTTTATAAGGTGGTTTGAGAAGTCATTCAAGAAGAGAAGAGAAGAAGATAAAGCTATGATGCAGAATAGGGGTTTCAATTTTATAGGAAAGTTAGGTTTTTGAAAAATGGATTTTTGAAAATAGATTTTGGTCAAAATAAAAAATAAAATCAAGAGGGCAAGTAGTTCATCACTTATTGGAAAATGTGTATAATCTAAGGTTCAATGATTTTGAAGAGAGTTTTAGTGTTTTAGACTTTGATGAAAATGAAAAATCTGTGAGTGAAATTGTGTTAAGGGTAGAAGAAATTAGTTAAAAAATGAGAAGAGATTTGAGCTAAAATAGTGAAAGATTTTGGTAACAAAAACGGTTCAATTTGTTGTGAGAAAAGGGAAGCAAGCAGTTTTTTGAAAGAAAAGGGAAGCAAAGTGACCAAGGTTTTCTCTGATCATGGTCAATAAGGAAGATGAGGGTAATTTCAGAAAAAAAAAATGAAAGAAAGGGTACCATTTTTCATTGGGTGGGAAAGGAAAAATTAAAAAATGAAAATTTAATTTTTTTTAGCACAAAATATACAACTTTAATAAGAAGATGTACCTTATCTTGTGGTCTTGATAAACTAATATAGGTAGAAAATGGTTAGGAAAACTTGGAAAAATGTAGTTTCCTTGTAATCCATTACAAAAGCTTTTGAGTGTGTCCAACCAAAGAAATTTTACCAACTCTGGGAGTATCAGTAGTGTACTTGCCAAAAAATTTCCAACAAATACATTGACACATGTGACAGAATGTGTGCCAAAAAAAATACAGAGTAATGCGAAATGGATGCAAAATGAATGCATGTTTGGTCAAGGAAATATCACTAAAGAATTGGAGTAACAATCAAACAATAAAATAGTAAAAAATAAAACAAATATAAATTCATAAAATAAATAATAGAGTAAAAAATAAAATTATTCATAGATCTTATCCTATCATTTTTAGACTAAATTAATTGAAATTAATCATTCCAAGCTCATTTATGATAAAACAAAATTGATCTTCATGGAGGGGGTTTGTAAAAATAACAAATAATTGATTTTTAGAATTTATAAAGTCAAGCTCAATATCCCTTTTTTGAACATAGTCTCTTTTAAAATGATGTTTAGCCTTGATTTGTTTAGTTTTAGAAAGTTGAATAGGATTTTGGGTCAAATTAATAGCACTAATAATATCACATAGCATCAAGATTTTATTAAATTCAAACCGTCATCTCCAAGTTATTATGTCATGCACAATATTTGTGCATAACAGCTTACAACTGCAATATATTCAATTTTAATTATGGAAAAAGTAATTGAGGCTTGCTTATTACTTCTCCAAGAAACAAGGCTTTGGCCAAAGAAGTGACATGCTCCACTAGTACTTTTTCTATCTAGCTTACATCTAGCAAAGTCAACATCAGAGTATCCAATAAGATCAATACATTCTTTTTTGGGTTATCACAAACCAAGATCTTTTGTACCAAGAAAATATATGAAGATTCTTTTCATAGCCATAATGTGACTCTTTGGGGGTTAAATTGATACCTTGCACATAAGTAAACTCTAAGCATGATATCCAGTCTACTAGTGATTAAATAAAGAAGTGGGCCAATCATACCTCTATATTACTTCTCTTTTACTGGTTTACTATTTTCATCTTTCTAAAGTTTAGTGGATGGGTTCATGGGAGTGCAAAGGATTTTTGTATTTTTCATCCCAAATCTTTTTAAGAGACTTTTAATGCACTTACCTTGATTGATAATGATACCTTCATTGGTTTGTTTCACTTAAAGTCCAAGGAAGAATGTAAGCTCTCCCATCATGCTCATTTAAATCTCATATTTCATGACATTTGAAAATTCCTTGCATAAGAGTTCATTAGTAGATCCAAATATAATATAATAAACATAAATTTGCACAATTAAAATATTATGTTCAATATTTTTTATGAAAAGAGTAATATCTACCTTTCTTCTTGTGAAGCCATTTTCAATAAGAAATTTGCTAAGTCTCCTATAACAAGCTCTAAGATCTTGTTTGAGACCACATGAAGATTTTGTGAGTTTAAAAACATGATTAGGTTTTTCAACATTTTCAAATCTGAGAGGTTGTTTAACATAAACTTTCTCATTTAAGAAACCATTCAAGAAAGCACTTTTGACATCCATTTGATAAAGCTTGAAATTTTTTAAGGATGTAAAAGCAAGTAGCATTCTAATGGATTCAAGTCTAGCAAGAGGAACATAAATTTCATCATAGTTAATACCTTATTGTCAATTATATCCTTGTGCTACTAATTTTGATTTGTTTTTTTACCACTTTTTTGGATTCATCTAGTTTGTTGCGAAACACCCACTTTGTGCCAATAATTGATTGATTGAAAGGTTCTAGAAAAAGGTTCCATATTTCATTCTTTTCAAATTGGTTGAACTCTTCTTGCATGGTATTGATCTAACTCTTATCAAGCAAGGCTTTATTGACATTCTTTAGTTCAATTTGTGAGAGAATAGCTATGTTGTTTGAATTTAATCTCTTAGAGGATCTTGTTTGGATTCTTTAAGAAGGATCACCAATGATATACTCCATCAAATAATTTAGCATATGCCTCCATTCTTTAGAATATGTTTGGTGTTACAATCCTGGAGCTTACTCTTTTGGTTGCTTGATTTGATCCTCTTGCCTTTTCAAACTATCTTGTTCTTTCAATCCATTCTACTCTTTCATATCTTTATATTATGCTTGCTCCTTTCAAACAATTGATAAGTCTCTATTTGTTATGAAGTCATCATCTACTTCTAATGGCTTACTCAAAGATAAATTATTAGTTTCATTAAACATAACATGCATGGATTCTTCACTTAATAGAATTCTTTTATTATAAGCTGTATAAGTTTTCCTAGTGGTAGAATAACCCAAGAAGATACCTTTGTCTAATCTTGAATCAAATTTGGCTACTTGGTCTTTCCTATTGTTCAAGATATAACACTTATATCCAAACGCATAGCAGTAACCAATATTGGGTTTTCTTCCATTACAAGGCTCATAAAGGTTCTTTCTTGAGATGGGATGTATCAAGCATCTATTAATGATATAACAAGAAGTATTTATGGCTTCAGCCCAAAAATATTTTGGAAAATCAATTTCATAAAGCATGGCTCTATCCATATCAATTAAAGTTTTATTTTTCCTTTCGACTATCCCATTTTTATTGAGGAGTTCTAGGACATGAAAAATTATAGCTAATCCCATTTTGTTCACAAAAAGTTTCAAAAAGGTAATTTTCAAATTCTCCATCATGAGTCCTAATGTTTGATATGCTCACACCTTTTTCATTTTAAATCCTTTTGCAAAACTTTTCAAAGATATTGAAAGTCTCATCTTTATGAGCTAAAAGAGTACCCAAATATATTTTGATAAATCAATAACTAGAACAAGACCATATCTTTTGTCACCAAAACTTTGGGTTTTTGTAGGACCAAAAAGATCCATATGCTATAACTCCAAGTTTCTTGAAAAGGAAACAACATTTTTGGGATGAAAAGATGATTTTACTTATTTCCCTTGTTGACAAGTATTGCATATGTGATTTTTCTCAAAGTTGATTTTAGGAAGGCTATTTACTAAATTATTTTTGCTAAGATTTGAAATAAGGTGCATCTTTACATGCCCAAGCCTTTTATGCCAAAGCCAACTTTGATCACTTGTTAAAACAAAACATTTTGCTTCCTTGGAAGGAATATCCTCTAAGGAAATTGTGCAAATGTAATCTTTTCTTTGGCCCACAAAAAATATTTTGTAATTGAAGATGCTTTGCACATAATAATGAGAGGATTCAAAACCAACTCTATAGCCTTTGTCACAAGATTGACTAATGCTTAAGAGATTATGTTTAAGTCCTTCTATCATTCTAACATTATTGATATGAGATGAATAATTAATACCAACTTTACCAACACTAACAATTTTGCATCTTGTGTCATCAACAAGAACTACTTCACCTCCTTGAATTTGTTTGAGAGAAATAATCTTGCTTTAATCTCCCATCTTATGTTTTGAGCAACTATTATCAAGAAACCAATAGTCCTTTCTGGCATTAGCCTTGAGGCTAACCTGCAAAAAGGAAGCTATCTTATCTTAGGTACCTAAATCATTTTGGGTCTTTTTGGGTTAGTCTCTTGCTTCTTTGGATATTACCCTCTTGATACTCAAACATGTGCATTAGGATTAAGTGATTTCTCCTTATGAAAGCAAGATTGAGAGATATGTCCATTTGCCCATAAAAGTAGCATTTCAAAAATGGTTTGACATTTTAAGTTACTTTTATAAAGAAATTTTTTTGATACTTATCATGTTTTTTCATGAACAAAACTAACTCCCCCTTTATCGTAAAATTTAATTTTCTTTTTGCTTTACAAACCGTGAAAAGTCCTTTTTTCAAAAAATTTGTTTTCATCCTTTAATGAATGAGCAACTGACTCTTTCTCTTTGTAGCGTTGAATTTTATTCACTAATGAATGAGTAACTTTTTTGTTTTTCAAGACAAGACTTTCTTTCATCAAACTTTCATTTTCCTTTTTCAAGGAGTCAACTTCATTGATAGAAAAGCATTTTGATTTGTTAAATGATTTTAAGAAACAATATCAATTTCCTTAAAAGTTTCATTTTATTTTCTCATGAAATCATTTTCTTTTTTTAAGGAATTAATATTATCCTTCAATGTTTGATTTTTCTTTTTTCAAAAAATCAAGTTTCTTTTCCTAAGATTTTTCTACAAAAATGAAAAGATATATTGACATGATTTTATGGGAATGATTCATTAAATTTTCAAAAGTCTTTTGTCACTTATCATGCTTCATCCTCTCCATCTTCTTTGATTTCTTCATTGGCAGAGATGTTTTCATCATCTAATGAGGCATCATTGCTTTCTTCTTTGGTGGCCTCCTTTGAAGTTTCTTTTTCTTAAGATTTGGGCAATCTACCTTGAAATGACCAAGTTTCTTGTATTTAAAGCTAGTTGGTACTTGATTGATTATTTCTTTTCTTACAAATGACTTTTGTCTATCTTGCCCTTTTCTTTTGTATATATTGATGAATCTTTTGCACAATATGTCATTTTATCATTTTTATTTTTAAAAATATTATATTTCTTATTCTTCATCATCTTAAGATGATGTAGAAGCTTTAACAGTAATATTTCTTTTTCTTTAATCATTTGTATATTTCATGTATGTTTTTCATAAGCTAAAAGCTTTCCTCATAGTTCAACATAATGAGAGTTTCAAGATTGTTACTTTTTTGTATTGCATCATGTTGATGGTAGAATCTAGTCAACTCAAGTTCTATACCCCAAACTATAGATTTGAATGTAAATATGGAGTAAAAAGAGAGAGAAAGAGATAGAGAGAGGAAGAACAAGAGGACACTAGACGTTTTTAACGTAGTTCAGCTAAAGTCAATTTGACCCCTATGTCCATGGCTTTTATGACTCTTTGCTGAGTATATTATTTCTAAGGATCGTATATTGTGTCCATGTATAATGATTTCATCCCCTTTTATCATAGTTGGGGGGTTACAGCTTAAGTGTAAATCTATAACAAATAAGTATCATGACTTGATTAGGATTATATAGCATATTAGGATAGACAATTATAACAAACTCCTACCAGAATAGGAGACTGGATGAGCTTTCCTAGTGGTTAAGAACTTTTTTTGTGAGCTATGAGCTGAACCTTGCTCTCATGACCTGAGGTTGCTATTTGACCCATATTAACCATGCTTGTTTGCGTTATAAGGTGAAGAGACCTTTCATTCCCTCTCATTTGTTGCTTTTGAAAAACTATGCTTTAGTTTTTCTTGTTCTCAAGCTTCACCCTATCTTTGGTATTTTCCATCCCTATTGCGTCTACAATAGTATTCTTCAGGTTTGGTCTGATTGATCATGCTTGTTTTTGTCTGGATTACCTTCTTAGACCCATCTCATTCTATTGATTTAGTAAGTTCTCTAAATACAATCTTCTTGACTTTTAGTTTTTACTTTTTATGAATGCTTTACTTTGTGATTTTCTAATCTCTGGCGACCTAGTTTAGTAATGTGTGTCCATTAGATATTAGGAAATTTTCTCCACTGATTGGTTATATTTTTTTGTAGGCCTATTATTATTCATGAAACTGATGTATCATTTGCTTGATATAGTGCATGTAGGTTTAGAAGTCATAGGTTATCGAGTTTAGTCTTCTTCTATTTCCTTGGTTCTTGTGACTTGATAAGTTCATTGATTAAACCCCCCATGTTTTCAATAGTCTGGGTCTTAGATGTGGTGATTTAAGGCATATATGGCCTTTTGCACAGGAAACATTGCTATCCTTAGTTCATAGGTAAGGTCTACTTTCAGTGATCTAATTGTTCCTTCTTCTGTGTAGATGGCAAGTCATAAATGTCATGGTCACCAAATAGGGAGTGATGAGTACTTTAAATTCCCTGCCCGAAGTGGAGAGTTGGTGCATTTTGTAGATGAGATGACCTCAGGGAATGGTGAGATCGCTCATAAGGATGTTGCTTGTCCTGATCCTACTGAGGGTCAGTAGGTTACTAGAAGTTAGGAACCCTTAGAGCATATAATGTTTATGTGCCACCCATTGATCATTAAATTTGATGATCTTGAGAGCATAGTCGAAACTTTTCATTTTCCAAAGGGTTGTCACATTTTGGCTCCTTCTCCAACTGATCATATAGCTCATCCTCCTAAAGGGTTTGTTGCCGTTAGTACCCAACATCTTGCTGTTAGGCTTAGATTCCTAGTCTACCCCTATCTTGTGGAGCTTTTGAATAAGCTACACCTTTCCCCTTTTTAGCTTACCCCGAACTCATACTCTCAACTCACCTCTCTCGCCCTTTTATATCTTTCAAATGGTCTTCCTCCTCCTTTAGTAAGGGTTCTTTATTATCTTTTTAGCATTAGGAGTGTAGGTCAAAATGATGAGAATTATTACTTATTGGCTCAACAAATCGAATTCAAGAGGAGTTTGCCAAGGGGTGATGCTAAGGGCAAGTCGAATGTGGGGCTTTATAAAATCCACTAGTTCTATGTTTCTTGTCCATCATTGCGTGTTCTTCATAGTTTCAATTTTGTCCTTACTCTTGGTAAGTGAGCTGAGGATGTATAGGCTTGTATAAATCTATTTTATTTTTTAGCTTTTAACGTTCTATTTTATTTCATAGATAGAGCTGGTAAGGAGAAAGCATCGTTGGAGGCTGAGACCGGTTTGTCACTATGGACGATTTGAAGAATGATCTCAGGTTCAATGAAGACCTTTTGCATTTGCATAAGCTTACCCCAGCTTTAGACATTGAGCTTTCCAGAGACATAGGAGCTCACGGAACTTAGGAGGTTAGTTTGGCAAACTTTGGAGAGTACAAAAACATGTTGAGGCTCAACCTCCAATCGCCACAATCCTCCCATCCTACCCAATCCGTTACTGCTGCCACCACTTCATCGGGCCCTACTACTACTACAGCCCCCGCTATTGTAGGGTTGTCTTCTTTAACCCTAGCGTCCTTCTAAACACTAGCTCTTTCTTCTTAACTTGAGGTGGTTGGGATGGTCAAGGAGGTCGTATCCCCATCTAATCCTCCTAGTCAAATATAGAGAATAAATAGGGGGAAGAAGGTCATTGTCACTTTGAAAGTGATACCCGAGATTGAAGCTGAAGAGTGACTTCCCAATCATGGGTTGAGGATAGAGGAGTATTTTGACTTCCTTTAGGAAAATGTTAAGTCGATCCTTGGCCTTGTAATAGGGTCAAAATGCTAGAGTTAGAGAAGTTTTGAGGGGAAGGATTAATGGGTTACATAGCTCGCCATTGTCTATTAGTAAGCAAAGTCCTTTCTACTTGGTTTTATTGCCTTTTGTAATCTGACTTGTTCATTCCATAATGATTTTTTTTCTTTAGAGCTTATTGTTAATAATAAAGGAAAAGAATGCATTATGGGCTTGGGATGAAGAAAAAAAAAAGCTTGAGGGCAATCTACTCACTGTGACTGCCAAGGCATTAGAATTGAAAGAGAAGGTTAGGGACACCGAAGTCACCAAGAAGAGAGCCAAGGAAGCTTTGTCTCGTGAGATGGAAAATCATGAGGCTATTACATTTAGCCTTCATAAAGTTGTTGACAAGCTAACAATGGTGAAGGGTGAACTAGATGTGACAATGCAACAAGTTGAGGCTTCTGAAAGAAAATATGAAGTGGCCAGGAATGAGATTGCTCAAGCCAAGAGTGTGGCTGTATTGGCAAAAGAAAAGGCTACTCAAGCTAAGGCAGAGACTGCTATGCTGGTTGCAAGAGCTGAAGAGGAGGCAACATCTAAAGTCACCACTAACTTTTTATTCACTCTCTAGAAGGAGCACCCAAAGATGGATTTTTCCTTTGGTAGGAACATTCTTGAGTTCATCAAAGGCTTTGAGGAGGACGCGAGAGCAGCTTCTCCCCACAAAGGTTCGTAGTTGGGAGGTGGAGCTTCTCCAGCTCAGAACTTAATAGAAAGCAATTTGTAGTGCATGGAGACTGCTAGTGATCAAATTGCCTGTGATCAGCTTGCTTCACATAGAGACCCTCCTACCCAAGGCATAGCTTCTAGGGGCCAGTAGTAGTTGTAGTTTTATGTGTTTTGAACCTTTATATGGATATTTTCCCTATTGAGGATTTTAATGAATTTTGTTATTATTATGGTAATCCTCTAAAAATCATAGTTCAATATCATTTAGGTTGAATGATCAATTAGTTGTACTAATGCTTTTTAGCTTCCAACAATGCATGTTTATCAGGTCGAATGGTCAGTAGTTCATATGGATGTTTTTTTTAAGCTTTGATGTGGCTTTGCCATTAATGAACTATTAGCCAGCAATGAATAGAGTACCAATGTGCCTTAAATGGCAATAAGCCATCAGTTGGCAATGGATTGAGCACCAATATGCCTCAGCTAGAAATGAATTGAGCACCAATGTGCCTCAGCTAGCAACGAATGGAGCAACAATGTGCCTCAGTTGGCAATGAGCCATCTGTTAGCAACAAGTTGAGCACCAATGTGCCTCAGCCAGTAATAAGCCCTCAGCTAGTAATGAATTGAACACTAATATGCCTCAGTTGGCAACAAATTGAGCAACAATATGCCTCAACTAGTAATGAGCCATCAACTGGCAACAAATTGAGCACCAATGTGCCTCAGTTAGCAATAAGCCATCTGCTGGAAATGAGTAGGTCGCATGCAGTGCTAAAGAGTAGGTCGTATGTGATGTTGAATAGTAGGTCACATATGGTGCCAAAGATTACATCGTATACGGTGCTATATAGGAGGTCGTATATGGTGCCAAAGAGTAGGTCATATGTAGTGTCAAACAGTAGGTCGCATATAGTGCCAAAAAGTAGGTCACATGTGTTGCTGAATAGTTAGTTACATGTGGTATCAAAAAGTAGGTCGCATGTGGTGCCAAATAGTTGGTCACATGCGATGCCAAAGAGTAGGTCATATGCAGTGCCAAATAATAGGTCACATATGGTGCCAAAAAGTAGGTAGCATGTGGTGCCAAATAGTTGGTCACATATGGTGCCAAAGAATAGGTTGTATATGGTGTCGAATAGTAGGTCACATATGATGCCGAATAGTTGGTCACATGCGGTGCCAAAAAGTAGGTCATATACGGTATCGAATAGTTGGTCACATGTGATGCCAAGAAGTAGGTTGTATGCAATGCTGAATAGTAGGTCGCATATGGTGCCAAAGAGTAGGTCACATATGGTGCCCAATAGTTGGTCACATGCAGTGCCAAAAAGTAGGTTATATGTGGTGCCGAATAGTAAGTTGCATAAGGTGCCAGAGAGTAGGTCACATGTGGTGCCAAATAATTGGTCACATATGGTACCAAGTTTTTGTAAGTCAAATGCCTTTTTTTGATTTAAAGGGGCAAGTGTTTGCTTTTGGGTTAGAAGTGCTTTGCTTCTAGATTAGAAAATCGATAGCTCACTTTCAGTATTCTGTTTGAAAATTCATTCAAGAATTAATAATTAGTCACAAAAATTTTAAACCAATATTATAGGGTTAAATAAGTAAACTTGAGTTTATTGATAATATGGATGTAGGCATGTGGCGATCCAAGCTCGAGGCTTCCCATTAGAAATCATATCAACCTTCTTCCCCCTTATCCCTAATATGACTTCATCCTTATAGCAGCATCTAGCTATATGGTGGTCACCTCACACACATCCAATTCCATCGGGGGTTAGGAACTTAATGGTAAGTATCCTTGTACATGTGACCTTTTCAAATCATTGATTGCAGGTCACCTCAGCACTAAGTTATATGCTAAAGGATAGATGATGACTAAATAATCTGCCAAGATGGTTGCCCGGCGGCGCAAGTCTCCAAGAGTAATGGGAAGCCTAATTTGCTCTATCGGTACTATTACATCTCTAGTGAATCCATAAAGGGGCTTTGGAGAAGGCTCTAGTTGACTTGTGCTCAGACCCATCTATTTGAAACATCTCTTGTACATTACGTTCACTGAGCTGCCTGTATCGATCATAATCCTTTGTTCCTCAACATTACCAATTCTAGCTTGAATAACTAGTGTGTTGTTATGAAGGGAGTGTACTCCTTGTGCGTCTTCATCTATGAAGGTGATACTGTTTGAGGTGGTCCTTACCTTCTTATGGGACTCTCGAATTCTTGGTGTTTGGTAAACAAGACATGTTGTGCTTTCGACAGGTAGCATTCATTCGACCTGTCTGAGGTACCTACAATAAAAGGCCCACAGTGAATGGTAAATATTGTTCTTACCAAAGGTGCATCTTTCTACTCAAACGTTTATTGGCATTTTTGTCATATAGGTTGTTGACGCTACTGAGGTCGATGTTTGATAGGTCACACCACATAATCTTTTAAGCGACCTCTCTTAATTAAGTCTTCAATTGTGTCCTTGAGTGCCATGCATTCCAAGGTGTTGTGCCTAATTCCATCGTGATAAGCACAATGCTTGTTCTTGTTTCTGAATTGATCAAGAGTTCTTATAGGGTTGGGCTTCCTAAAATCTTCCCTATCCTTTTTGGTCACAAAGATCCTTTCCAAAGTATCTAATAGGATGCTGTAGTTGTCATGGTAACCTTTACACTGAGATTGCTCGTTTTTGGCTTTCGTTGAGATTTGGTTTTCGGGATCATCTCCTTAACTTTCCTTGCCACTCTCGACATTGTCCCTCTTTTTTCTTGAGTTAGTGTTGTTTGCCTCATCTTTGGGCTTAAGGCCAAAGGTTTCTTCCCATCTAATCTCTTTAGTAACTTGTTCACAGAATTCACTTAGGTCCCTTACAAGAGGCTTATATATGCTTTTATAGAACTTCCCATCTTTGCGAAGTCCCACTGAGAACATTGTTAAGATGCTTTCATTTGAGGGATTTTCCATATTACTGATCTCATGTCTGAATCGGGTAATATAGTCCTTCAACGATTTGTTCTTTCACTGAAAGACTATTGCGAGGTGACAAGGGGGTGCGAGTTGCCTCCTTAATGCCTTGTACTGATTAATGAATCTCCTCTGGCATTCTTCCTAACTGTCAATGTTGTGAGCTTTGAGATTCTTGAACCATGTTTGAGGTAGGTCACCTAAAGTGGCTAGAAAAACATGACACTTGACCAAAGGATTGGTTGTCTGAAGATTCATTTAGACATTGAATGCATCTAGGTGGTCGTATGGGTCACTATCCCCATTGTATAGTGGGATAATGGGAACTTTGAACCTGTGTGGGAGAGGCTCTTTCTCAATCTCCTTAGTGAATGGCGTCTTACCATTGTAATGATCTCGGTGGTCTTGAGTCCAAGGATGTTGTTCCAATTGCTTTACCCTTTGAAGTAGCTCCTTTACCATGTGATCTTGAGTCCCAAAGCAATGGCTGGGAAATGGTCGGCTCCTCTTTCTATGGTAGTCTAAAGTTATATGCTTCCCCCACTTGTGGCCCGGCAAGTTTTGATCCGAGGCATGTTTCCTATTAGTCCTTTTCATCCTTTAGCTTGACGTAAACCTCCACGTTACTGATGATCTTCTTCATCTTCCTCACAAACTTAATGGACCTCCAATCTTAGCCGTGAGTTGGAAGAGTGAGCTGAATGAGTATGCCGAAATTCTTCTCTGGTTGACCCTTCTTCTTGAGCTCCTTCCTGTAATAGTTAGAGAGATTCTTTCTGTGCAACACCCCCAACCTGTTCATGTGAGTTCTAGGCTCGTATCTGAGTTAATGCCCTAACTATCTCAGTTAACTCTCTAATCATTTTCTCTAGCGCTTCATGATGCTGATGTGATGCTTGTATTCTTTCAATGATATCAGGTTGATGTGAGGTTGTTGGTGATAAGTTGGCGGCGATACCTGCGACAAGGCCAACAGAAGTGCTTGCATAAAGAACTAGATCCTTTTGATGTTCTGTATGAATATCTAGTTGGCCAACTACAGCATCTAAACTTTTAGTGATTCTTCCTCTAGCCATCGGAGAATAATGGTGAATACAATTTAGGGCCCCCTTTTTAGCGTCAAAATGTTGACAGTAAAATCTGGTCAACTAAAGTTTTGAACCCCAAACTGCAAATTTGAATGTAAACGGGGAGTAAAAAGAAAGAGAAAGAGATAGAGAGAGGAAGAACAAAGGGACACCAGATATTTTTAACATGGTTTGGCTAAAGTCAGTTTGACCTTTACATCCACAGCTTTTATAACTCTTTGCTGAGTATATTATTTCTGAGGATCGTGTCTTGTGTCCATGTACAATGATTTCATCCCCTTTTATCATAGTTGGGGGGTTACAGTTTGAGTGTAAATCTATAATAGATAAGTATCATGACTTAATTAGGATTACATAATAGATCAGGATAGACGGTTATAACAAACTCCTACCAAAATAGGAGACTGGATAAGCTTTCCTAGTGCTTAAGGACTCTCTCTACGAGATGCAAGTTGAACCTTGCTCCCACGACCTGAGGTTGCTGTTTGACTTGCATTGGCTAGTGATCTTGGCTTGCATTTAGTGGCCTGATATCTTGGTCTGGTGGTCTTATTCTAGACAAGCTGGGCCTTTACTAGCTAAGTCTGTCTATTGGGCTTTTACTAGCCCATTTATGTGATACCGAGAATTACCCACAACACATCACATTTTGATTGCCATGTTTTGGGAAAACTTTTAAGGATTTGTAATATAAGATTTGGTTCAGGAATGATCCTTCTAAAAGCATGGAGATCATCTATGATAGTGGAGAGTCTTTCGAACATAGGTTTAATCTTTTCTTCTTCCACTATTTGGAAATGTTCATACTCTTCCATCAACATATTGATGCAAGTTTTTCTCATTTGCTTTGTTCCTTCGAAGGTGATTTCGAGCTTATCCCACATATCTTTGGCGATGGTGCACTTAGGAGATTTTCTTGAATTCTTTGGGTGTCACGATACATATGATAGCATTTTTAGCTTTTGCATGGAGATTGCTTTTTCATTTTTCGGCTTCCCTCCACTTGTTTTATGGTCTTAGCACTTGTTAGCTGTCCTGTTCCTCAGGATGGTAGATCTTTCCTTAATAGTCTTCCACGTGTTATTATCAATGATT
Organism: Saraca asoca; assembly: GCA_026873985.1. Taxonomy (NCBI): domain Eukaryota; kingdom Viridiplantae; phylum Streptophyta; class Magnoliopsida; order Fabales; family Fabaceae; genus Saraca; species Saraca asoca. Next base: position 54,217 of record JANHAO010000011.1, read on the forward strand.
AGAAGGAAGATCATCACTCGATTTTTTCAATAGTCATGATTAGTTCTATCAAACAATAGTGGTCTAGATAAAAAATCTAAGCCTTCAAGACACTAATAAATAAACAACTTTTGTGAAATAATGAAAAAGGTAAAACCCTCAAAGATCATAAGTAAAAATTGTTAAAATTTTCAATTAAAATCATGCACTAAAATCTTCTCAAATTGTATTTGTAAAATCTGACATGAAAAAAAAAATTTAGACACTTCAATTACTAATAGGAATTTTCAAAGATTTTGGGGATATAATATGTAACTCACATTTATTTTTTTTCATAATAAAAACTGGAATCTCTTAGGCCTATATTTCTTGCCCCAGCATTTAAATTTTCTGGGTCCACCATTGCTTGTGTGCACAAAATACAATCAAAACAGATCTTGGCGAAGATCAAATTAGACTTTTGTTTGGACAGTTGAAAAACTTACGGTGGATAGCATACTCGAAATGGTTTTTTCCTTATAATTGTAATGTTTTTTTCATTCGTCATTTTTGAATTTGTGAGAACATGAAAAATAACCACTTTCTTTCCTTTTCTTCAAAAGATTATTTTATATTGTTATTCACTATTATATCTCTGCCTTCAACCAGAAATAAAGGGATATTTAGACAAGACGTTCAGTGCAAAAAATTTCTTTTAAAAAAAAAAACAGAAGGAACAAAAAGATAAAATTCAAGTGCAAGAAGAGTATATTTGCAAATTCAAAACTACATAAATGAAGAGCTTTGGAATGAAAATTTTTCCAAAATTTCATCATGGTTTCTTGCATGGCATGCATGTTCTTCTGCTCTAGCATTTTTTTTTTTCTAAATTGTTTATTTTATAGTATTTTATTTTATTTTTTGCTTGCATTGCTTACATGTCTTGTGCTTGAAATGTTAATCAAACATTTATCACTTCATTTGAGTGGCATAACTATTCACAATTGCAAGCGCATTGCTAATCAACTTCTTCAACTCTGTGACCTGATTCCCTACATTCTCTTTCACGGCACCATTCTTTACGCCCTCCAATTCGTCTGTACAAGAATCAACATTTGTAAGCCCAGCACTCATCCATGTCTGTACGTTGCTTATCTGCAGCTTGAATAAGTCGGCTCTGTTGCCGGCACTGTTAATCCGACGAATCTGCTTCACTGAGTCATGGATATGGTCGATGACATCACCCAGATTAGAGGAGCAGTCGGGAAGGGTAAAGGTGGCGCTGGAATCGGCACCACCGACAGTGTGGTTGGCCATGTAGGAAACCAAGCCACGAGCTTTGTTGAGGCTCAAAGAGAGGGCGACTCGAGCCAACTGAGCTGGGTCCTCATTGATGCTGTTGGCATAGCGAGAGAGGGTAGAGTAGCAGACGTCAGGATAGCGGGTGACTTGACAACTTGAGCGAATGAAGGCAGCAGCGTTGGTGATGGAACCGGTAGGGCTAGGGGCTGGGGTGAGGGTCGCTACGACATCACCTATGGCCGTGGTGGCTGGATGGAGATAGAAGAATGTGGCCACAAAGAGGAAGATTGATAGAAGAAGATTAGAAGGTTGGGTTGCCATTATTGATTTTTTCTTCTTCTTGGTTCAGGTTGGGTAGGAAGGACGTTTAAGTAGGCATGAATTTTCGAGGCCAATGTCGATAATAGAGATTGGCACGGATTTGTCTCTAATTTTGCATATACATGATAGATTTAGAGTTATGTACGCCTTGGTATTCGGATTATTGGCGAATTCAGTTTTGAGTGTTTGTGGTATTCATCAATCTTATCAACAAATAGAAATTAAGCTATTTGTAATTTTACATATTTTTTAGTTTAATAACTTGAAATATATATATGGTATTAAAATAGTCATGATAATCTTAAGAAAATATTAGTCACTAAAATCTCATACTATAAAAGACAAAAAGTAGCCATAATAGAAAAAACATACATATAAGAAAATAGTATTGTGCACCTCTCTTGCTTGAATCTCATCCAAGGTTTGCCATTTAGTATTTTGTATGAAATCAATATATCAACATATATATATAAAACCACTTTAACATAACACTACCACGTATATAAAACTACTTTAACATAACACTACCACGTATCAATATTTAGTGCAATTTTTCAGCCTAAATCAAAATCCAAAAATTATTTCTGACTATTTTGTAAAATATAAATTTAAGGAATACAAGAGAGTAAATCAGTTTTACTTCTTTTTTAATCAAAATAAAACAGTGGTTGTATAAATCAACCTTACTTCCACGAGTGTATTAATATAAAAGAAAAATATCAAAATAGTTTTGAAGTTTTATGTATCTTCAAGGAATTTTTTTAAAATAAAAGTACAATATATAATCCATATTAAAAATTTATTTATTGTTGTGATATTACTGATAAAGTTCGCTCTAACATAAACAACAATAAAAGAGAGAAAAAACAAATATATACGTATATATATTTATATATTTCCCACAATATTTAAAATAAAAATACTATATAAATCAAACCTAAAAACATAACATTACAACAGATGGTATTTTTCCTGCCTAAATAAACTTTTTAATGAAAATAAAAACAAAAATCGATGCTCCACATTTATAGAGTAACAATTAATATATTTTTTTTCCTTATATTGGTTTTGTACATTTTTATTATATCTAAATGAACTATCTTATTGTTGAACTAAAAAAATAAATTAAAATTTATAATTTCATACTTTTACAAAAATTTATTGTCATACAATAAAAATAATAAATAATTATAAGTTTTTTAAATGTATATTTTAATTAAAAATAATTTCTTTCAAAATCATCTAGGTGACAAGCAGATCAATTGTTTGCTCGAAAGAGCCGTAATACAAATATATGATTTTGAAATTTTCAAAGTTTTGCCTTCCTATTATAAAAATGATATGTAGATAACATATTTTTTGGAATTTAAGTTTTTATTAAAAACAATTCATTAATAAAATGAAAAAGTAATGATTTAAAATATTTGAAGGAAATTTATTCATATGGCAAAACTTAAAAACTTGAAATAATTATCTAAAAATTTCATAAAAATAGTTTATTAATCTTTCAATCTAAGTCAATACAAATAAATATAGTTAAAAAAAAAAGGAACAATTGGAATAGTGGAAGAATTTATGTATACAATAAAAATTACAAACATAAATTAGTCAATAAGAAATTAACAACAAAAACTTACAAAACTAACTTCATGAAAATAAAAAATTATTTTCCACATTAAATAATTTCATAATGATACTTAGAAAATATGAATCACGCATATTCTAAACAATTGATATTTCTATCAAGAACAACACATGAATTATAAAAAATTTTAGTATGAAATTTATTTATATCATTGGACTTGCATAAGAACTATTTATTTTTAATAATTACTCGTAAATATATTAAAATATTATTCGAACTAGTGATTCTATTCTACTACATCTATTTTTTAGGCATTGTATTCTCCCAATTTAAGCACCAATTCTATGATTCTACCTACTTTAGTGACTGAAACTACCTATAATGTCAAACTTGTATATTTAGGAGAAATTTTTTTTTTCAACTTTTAAACAAATGAACGGTATTGTTTTAGTTAATCTAACGCATGTACAATCTAAGTAAATAATATTATATCTTATTCATTGGTACATATATATTTACTCGTACATTTTTGACTAAAGCACTGGACCTCTGAAATTTTCAAAGTGAATTATATCTTTAGGAAAGAGGGAAGTGTATGGTTAATTAGGCAATATGAATTCTCCAGCCTTATAGTTAAGACATTTGACTTTGTTATCCATGATAGTAAATGTAAGGTGATTGTTCCTGCAATGGAACTGTGATAGGTGAGTCCAACCACTGATTCAATGAGTGAAAATTGTTGAACCTATAGTGAGTACAAACACAGGATATATTCACATACCACTATATATGTGACATCTCACACTTTATATAGAACCATAATTAATCAAAAGGTAACATAAAATGTATCAGTTATTTCACCACTAGGATTATTTATCAAATAAGCATAATGAAATCATCATACAATTATACACAAAGTCATACAATCAACACTCACAGTGATATAGGCCACTTCCGCGTCATTATTTATCAAGTTTAAATAAATAAATTGCACTTAAATATACAATTGTAGATAAAAGATCTCTTGGCCATCCAAACTATATGAATATGCAAATGTATGATGTGATGTACATGCAATATAGTTCTTCTTTGTACCTCTTGTCTACCATTATCCCCCTTCCCACTTCAACCTTGTTCCTACATTTTATTAGTGATCTACCTGCCAAAACTGTATTAGGCCGCTAAGCTGCATCATGCGCTAATACACGTGATTTTCATATCTCATACTTTTTCGTGATCAGAATGTAGCAAATTACATATGCATTGCATGTTTATTTTATCATCTCACAACAATCTCACCTGGTGTGCCTTTTCACAATATAATTACCCTTTTAGACTTTTACACAATACACTTGCCCTTGAGGCCTTTTCATAGCACTTTAGTTCCATATTAAGAAATAGATTATCATCATCATTTCACATTTGTATTCAGTTATCATTATTAATCAATTATATCTTGTATTCCTTGGCAGAGCAACACTATATAGAGCCAAGCATGCACAACAAATTCACATTTGTCAACACAACCCTTTAAGATTAGATAGGACTAGGATAGGCTAGATCAATACAAAATCGAGTTCGAGTAAAAATTAGAACTTACAGTTCAGACTGGATTGGAACCACCTAATGGGTTGATCTTGGTTTTTGAGCTAAGTAGAGCCTCGGAACCCAAGCTAATTGGTCGGTATAATTTCACGAGGTTGATTGGTTCTACATAGGCAGGTTGTCTAGCCTCTCCAACAAGCCTATGTAAGGAATAGCTCATATGACATTTTCTATAACCTTCATTTACAATTAAGTAGCTCCCAAAAAGTGATGCTCAATTAAAAAGGATTCTAGTTTGCACTATTCAAATGTGTGAATTAAGGTAAGATTTTTAATAAAAAATGATCAAATTCTTTCTTAAGATCTTATTTTTCCTTAAGGTTTGATTTCTTCATTTATTGTTGTAATTTCTCTAATAGTCAAAGGCAAAAAATCAAAATTAAGGAAAATGATTTCAAGATTAGGCCTCTTAGTAAGATGACATTATAAAAAATACAGCAAATGGAGGCGGTTCCTCCCTGCTATTGGTGGTGGTTTTAACTGCCAAGAGTGACGACCGTTATAGGAACCGTAAGGAAAGTGGGTGTCTCGATGTCATTAGGGGCGGCTTGGAAATACTAAGCTTGCTTGCAACTTAATGGCGGTTTGTTCAGGATAGTTTAATTGTCATTAATTTTGTCCTTTGTTGAGGTTTAAAACTGTCTGTAATATTTTTTAAAAAAATTAAATTTACATACGACGGTGATTTTAACTGGCCTTAATTACTTTGAAAAGAATTTTCTTCGCAAATGGCAGCAGTTGTAACTACCTTTAATTTTTTTAAAGGCTTTAAAAAAAAAACAAAAACTGACAGCAGTTATAATCTTTCCTAATTTTTTGTTGCATTTTTTTAAAAAAATTTGTTTTCATATTCTGACCTCTCAGCATCAAACCCATACTATCTAATTCTTCCTATAAACTTGCACATATTCTAATTCACAACATCAAACCAATATAATAATAATTAAACCAACACAATAACAAACCAACATATATAGTAGTAAAAATACATTTCATTAAGTGTGAAAAACTGCACATGTAGATTGTCTGACATATTATAGACATAAAAAAAAAATTATCCTAGATTTCTCAAAGTCATAAAATTATCTTTTATATTTATAACAAAAAATAATATAGTAAAATCTAAAATGTTTGGTAATGATCAGCAACATTTTTATTATTGTTGCTCTCTTTTAAAGATCTTCTTGTTTCTATGGCTGAATTCAATCTTAGAAAAATTCTGGATTAATTTAAGCATCATCATATAAAAAACATAAATTTGAATCAATTCTTTCAATAATTCAACAAACAGATTGCTCCAAACACAAAAGCAATTTATATAGTGTATCATATCTCCATATAATGTATCACAACTTCCATTTTGACGTGACGAATATATATATATAAACAACTAAATGAATGGGTGCCAATGAACTAGACCAACTTATCTTCATAAGTAGACAAACTTAAAATAAAAATTCAAACTCAGGATTAATATATATGAAACAGAGCAGTGATGAATTGCTTGAATATTTATCTCATCTAATCATACAAACTAAAATGGAGAAAAAGAGGAAATCAGAAGATAAATCAATATTAACAATTAGCAATATGTTGTAATGGAGCAACAGCCACCCTTTACCTTGGAAAGGAAAAATACATTTTAATTGCCCAAAAGCAAGTCAATTCCAACTTAAGTTGGTACTAACATTCTCTGGTGTCATGGGCCAGTAACTCTTCTAGCTGTACTGTGTAGCACATGATGAAAACTCTTAAACAACATGCTAGCCTTCATATAAAGTCTAGCAACATATGGATAGATAATGGGGTAAAATAGGTTTTGATTGCCATATAATAAAATCCTATGTGCAACATGTCTATTAGAAAACATGAATGCGTGGTTAAAGCATCAATGCATACTGAGCCTCCAAGAACGTCCCACATAAGTAACTTTTAGTGTACATTGAGAAGGAACTTTTTAAATAAGGAGAGGAATAACTTTATTTTATTGATATATGCCTCATTATATATTTTTGCTTGTGTTGGTGGAATTTCTAAGCCACTACACTTTGATTCCTAACCTTTGTCTACTCAAGATCATTGGACATGTCCCCTTAAAGAGCATTATAAGCCAAAGCCCTAATGACATAAGTGGACATACTTTTTCCAAGTTGACATAAGGATTTTTCTCCTAACTCGAAAAGGTTTTAACACACCATCTCATATAGATACAAAGATAAAATCACAAGGATCACACCCATGCACTTTTCTATTTACATTAGATAAATGATTTATATTAAAAAGACACAAATACCCCCAGAATAGGAAAAATAATACACAACTGCATTTGCTTCCAAATTCATACCATAAGACTTTCTTTTCATGCTTGATTTTCATACTAAATTTTGTCAAAAATCAAGCATGTTTGCTTGTTGAACTAGTTTGCAAGGCCAGCTTGGGACATTCTCCCCTACTTGAAATGTCAATGCCCTTATTAGCGCCTCAATTTGACACAGCTTCCATAAAGGTTTCTCCTATCAAGGTCAACTTCTCGAATCTTCATGTCATCTTTAACTTGCTATACTTGATCTTCTCTTTCCACCACTCTGTGCTTGTCTATTTAAGCTAACATCAATCAAGAGGCTTAGATAAATGGCACCCTTAAACCAACATAGCTTTTATGATAGTTAGCAATCTACTGCTACTCTGCTCCTTTTTTGACTCCCTCTTGGCTTTGTCTCCTTGAATTCACACCATTACACATTTTCTTCCTTTGCAACCTTTGGGTAGTTGCCTTTACAACTTTGGTGTCTTAAGTTTTGCTGCCTCTATAAACTTTATGTGCTACCTTTGTAGACTCTAATTCATTGCCCTAACATATACTCATGTGTCAGTGTCTCCATAGCTCTTTAGTTTGTTGCCTCTACAACTTCTCCTGTCCCACTACCTCTACAACATTTAAATTGTCACCTCTGCAACTTGTGCTTGCCTCACCACCTTTATAGGTTATGGGCATGTTGTCCCCACACAATTATCGACCCACTACCTTTGTAACTTGCGACTCATCATCCTTGCATAGCTCTTAATTCACTATCTTTCTAGCTTAAGTGTGTGTTACCTTTATAGCTTGTATGCTTGCTTCTTATTTTTGACTGCTTACTAATAGATAGCCCCACATCCAATGTCTCATTCCACCGATTTAAGAGACGCAAGTCTCATGCCTTGCTTTCATGCAAGTCCCTTTCCTTGTTAAAAAAACATGGCTTGTTTGAAAGTCCTATCTCTTGCTTACAAGTCTAATTATGTTGGATTTGATTAGTGCACTATACTTCACTACACCACTTCCACACACAATTGGATCCTTCTAACCTCTCTGAATTGACACCCTATAGTATCTCAACTATCATAATGTTTTTTAGAGTTGATGCCTATCTAGCATCTTGATACTCATGACCCCTCCTTGATTTGCACACTCAAGTGCTATCTCTTTGAAATTGATACTTATTGGTCTCTTATGACCCTTATAGCCACACATTAGTATCTTGGCCTTCCTAGCCACTTCTTTGATGATTAGAGTTGTTGTGTATGCTTGATTGTGTATCTCTGTAGTATTGTTATGAAATTGAGGAATACAAGATATAATTGATTAATGATGACAACTATATATAAATGTGAAATGATGATCTTTTTCTTAATATGGAACTAAATTGCTATGAAAAGGTCCAATGGGGCAAATGTATTATGTAAAGTCCCAAAAGGGCAAGTTTATTGTGAAAAGGTCCAGTGGGTGAGATTGTTGTGAAATGATAAAATAGACATGTGGTGCATATACATTTTTTTGCATTTGTTGATTATAGAAAAGCATCAAATGTGAAAATCACACATATTAGGCCCTAATGTGGTTTATAGACTCGATACCATTTTGGCCAATAGATCATTAATAAAATGGTGGAACAATGTTGAAGTAAGAAGGGGATAATGGTGGATGAGAGGTATAAGGAAGACCTATACTAGATGCAGATCACGTCATACATTTGCATATTTATATGGCTTTGATGGCTAGGTGATCTCTTATTTATAATTGTTCCTTTTAGTGTGATTTATTTATTTATACTTGATAAATAATGGCATGAAAGTGGCTTATATCATTGTAATACCCCAAATTTTCTAAAATTAATTTTAATAATAAAATGGCATTTTGGAAAAAAATCCAAAAAGATGAATTTGAAATTTTTTAGAATTTTGAAACTATAAAATTTGAGCTACAACAAATTCATATATGATAGAAATAGATTATATAAATTTTAGGAATCTTCAGGCGATCAAAATTTCCATCCTGAATGCTTAGAAAATAAAATTCGTGTTTTTGAAAATTAATTTTTAGAAAACTTAAAAAAGATCAAAACTAAGGCTATGGGTACCTAGCAAGTGTAAAATTATAGCCATTACAAAGGTAATTAATTTAACTAATTTGTGTTAAAATGTCATGGCTACTGACAATCAATGAGTATGTTAATTTTGAACTCAAAGGTGAGGAGTGAGGAAATAAGAAAAGTTTTTAAAGGAAAGAATGAGTCAACTTGAAGTCAAAGGTCAATGGACACAAATTTTCTCATGTTGCCCCTTAAGGGTTGGCTTCCTACTTCTTCTCAGCCTTTACGTGGTTGTAACCCATGCAACTCTTCTTCTTCACCAAGTTACACTCTTTCTCTCACTGCATCTCTTTTTCTCTCTTCAAGTAAGTGGCTTACTACTTTATGATAATTTTTCTTATTTGTATTGCTAGTTCCTTTCTTCTTCCTTTTTAATTTGGTACCAAAATCATGTTAATTCATGAGGTAAAATTTGAGGTATGAATTTTTCAACCCAATAGTTACTATTCATGTTATTGTTCAACCCATGAATCCACATGATTTTCTAATGATTAGTTATATCTAGCTTGGTTATTTGTAATGAAACTATAATCTAATAGTAGTTGGTTGTTTGGTGGAAGAAAAATCTTGAAAAATCTAAGAAACTAAATATGTTCTTCTTTCTTGTTCTTGAAAAGTGAGGAAGATCTTTGTGAGATTTGTTTGATTTCTTGTTCCTAGTAGCTAATGTGAGTGATTCCTACCTTTCTTAACAATTATATTGTGTTTATTGATTGTGATCCTCTAATTATGGGACTGAGTTGATGAAAATGAGTATTTATGATCGTATTATAAAGTTTGAGTTTGAATGGCCTTGTCGATATAATGGTTGGTTTTTTATTAAAAAAGTTAAGCTTTATGCATGTTCATATCCTCAAAATATACTATGTTGAACTCCTATAATTTGGTGTAAGATTGGAAGTTGTTTCCCCCTTTTTTTTGTTTTTTTTTCTATAATTTTCTAAAATTCATGAGTTGAATCACCATTTTTACCCTATCCTCATGATCATGCTTGCAAGAATTGAGCTATATTGTGTCTTGCAATTCAAATCAGGATATAAAATAAAATCTTGAAAGTCAAATTGAATTGTCCTGCCTTATTTTTTTATTCTAATTGTGATTTTGATCATATGTATAACTTAGACTTCCCAAAAGTTTTCAATTTTTGGCGAGCAGACTCACATTTTGAATTAGATTTCCTTGAGTCAAATCAAACCCTTCTTAATTAATTCTTGTGATTCTAATTATGATTCTACTAGGATTTTATCCATGATCATGCTCATGATTCAAATTGCACCTTTAGAATATTACACTCTTTCAGCTTAAACTTTCCTCTTTCTAAGACATCTTTTATTTCTTTTGGTCTAATCTCCTATGAATTTTAGCTAACTCAAATATAGCACTTAAGAAATCCTAATTGAGCAACTCATAAGCCACTATCAATCAATCTAATAATTGTCTACACATTGATATTATGATAATAATCCGGATAGTTGTTGCAATAATGTGACAAAGAGTGTGTGATTGTAATAGTGATTAAATATGACTCATGTAATCAAGATTGTGATTGAATGCAAATGTTGTGATATAGCTATTATGAGTATTGATATTGTTTAAAGCTTAGAATTCTCCATAATACATGAGATGGTATATGATATATGATGATGATGAAATGTGAATAATGTGATGAGATGGGGTAAATGAATTGTATTCTGGATCTGCCTATTCTGATATGGTGTGAAAGATAAGTTAGAACCTGGAGGGATAAAGCTTGAACAAAGTAACATAGAGGATTTTGATTGCTATCATTTATTCTGCCTCTTACTTGGATTATTATTTTGAGAAATTTTGAAAGAGATATAAAGTGATTTGACAAGTGATAAATGATGATGACAGCTGAGGCAATGACATATGATTGGATTAACATGGTGTGAAATAAAAATAAATGAATGGTTATGATTTTCATATACATTGCTATTATTGAAACATTCATAAGTTAGGTATAGGTGTATCTCATTGAGCCCCAAACTCACTCTTCTTTGGATTGTTTTTTATATTATCAAGAAATTACTAATAATCCACTCTTAGAAAAGTAAGAATGAATAGAGATTCGATAAAAATTACATCTGACACCTTTTCCACCACCGCGTCAAGTCTTTTAGATGTATACAAGATTGGGATTCATCACATAATCATTTTGAATCTAGTTAGGTATGAAGTATTCTATGAGTTTGAAATCATTCCTATGGAACCCCTGATCATCTTGTTGATGATGGCCTTAGGATGATTTGATCCCTAAAGGTTCTAACATCTTTACATATTTTGCTAAACCTTTTTGAAAAATGGTAAATAGTATGGCCACAAGGTTTAGTTATATTAACCTATGCTTTTGATTTCAAGGCAAGTCATAGGTTAATCTAACTTTTGGTTGCCTTACCCTTGAAAGGACATAAGGTGGCATAGGAATGACTTAGATAACTTGTCAACAAATGTTTAATCTAGCATGTGCCTATTGTGCAATGCTATTGTATATTATGAAACATGCTCATATTTTAAGTTATCCCACCTTTATTTTATAAGTCTTCTATATTTCAAATTAACAAATTGAAATTAAGTAAACATATCTAGTAATAATGAGGTACAAATGAATAGAAATAGATAATGGAAAGTGGAAAAAGGTTGGTGACTATTAATAAAGGATTGATACTCACATCGATTATGGCTAGGAAATTTGGGTCATGACATGTTTGATATTAGAGCAATGATTTGGGCAAAACCTATGAGTATAAGCCTACATGTAGAGTTGTTTATAGTTGTATAGTGGTGGTAGTTTCATCAAGTGTTAATAGTAATAGTACTGGTAGCATATGTGAACCTAAAAGCACATATTGTTGATACCATTCCTGTTGACCTGGTGATGTGTGTGTCCACATCAGCAAAATTAAATTGGAATCCTTGTAACTCTTAAGAATTTGATTAATCTTATGATATAGACTATGGTGAGAACTAGAATACAAGAAGGTTAAGAGTTTGACTCTAGTATTGGAGGGTCATCCATTAGACGAACCCACACTATGAAGTTGGCAATAATCCTAAAGTCCCTCAATAGACAGAGAATTTAGTTTAGCGGGCAATGAATAGTTTGATATGCGTACAAATGCAAAATCAAAATAAATAGCCTAATAAGAGTAGGTGAAATGAAAGAAATTGGACTCCTCTTACTAGGAATGAGCAACAGAATAGACTAAGAATTGTTCATGAGTTTTTAAAACTGAAGCTACCCTGATATGTGGGAACAAATTCTTCTCTAGTTTCTTGACCAAATTGAAAGATATGGTAGGATGTTATAGTATTCTAAACCCTTGCTAATAGAGTTAGTAGGGTATTAACTAGATGACTTGGTGTATTATTGGTATTAAGGAGTTATTGAAGGGCTAGTTGTAGACACTGAATCATTAACTTAGGCGATGCTCCATGAAACATTTATCGATAGATTTCTTCCTATTAGTGTCTGGTAAGCGAATGCCTAGAAGTTTGAAAATTTGAGATAAGAAAGTTTGTTTATGAGTGAGTATGATGCTTAATTTACTTGACTTTCATGATAGGCTCCTCTCTTGATTTCTAATAAGACTATAATGGCAGAGAGGTTTATTCAAGGGCTGTGTGATTATTATTTTGATTGTGTCAAAGTTAATTTAGATTCAATGTACCAGCAAGCTATGAATCAAGCTTTGTGGGTTTAATTGAGGTCCAAAGAATGCCATGAAAGGAAAATGCCCTTTGGTAGTAAGAAGAGAGCATGATCTGAGGGAACTAATATTGCACTTAATAGAAGACCAACTCCAGTCGGGGTGAGTACACCTTGTGGGTGGAAATGAAATTCTATTGGATTGTCCTGGTTGCAAAATCCAACTGCAAGGAGGAACATAAGTAGTCAAATAGTTTCCATTGCTTCTACTCCATTATATGGAAGGAATACACCACAAAGTCAAGAGAATTTCAATGCTAATGCATCAGGATGCAAGATTTCTAATACAAATCATTATAGATCTTGTAGAAGAGATTTAACTGGGTGTTTTTGATATGGTCAACCCAAATATAGGGTGATAAAATGTCCTATGAATGCGAGTGTCTTGGGCTATGGTGTAGATTATCAAGCTCGACCTCTGAGTCAACTAATAACATAACCAGTAACTTCAATTAGAGCAGTGGCTACGTCTGGTAGGAATGATGGAAGCGGAAATTAGGGGAGAAACCCTAGTGAGGCTATATTGAGAGTTTATAATCTTACCAAACAAGGGCCCAAGCATCAAATGTCATAGTCTCAAGTACTTTAAAATATATGATTTGCCAACTTGGGTATCATTTGACCCTAGAACTACTCACTCATTTATTGTGAAGAACTTTGTCACTTTACTAAATGAAACCAGTAAACTGATGGAATCACCATTAATAGTAATGACTCCAATCGGCAAGGCTCTTCTAGCTGACTATTTGTTCTGAGACTGTGCTATGATAATAAGAGACAAACAAGTATCCATAAGTTTAGTTGTATTAGATATGTTGGATTATGATGTAATCGTAGGTATGGATTGGCTTTCTTAGCACCGTACGTGTATGAATTGTTTTGATAAGATGGTTACGTTCCATGTAGATGAATCTTCTCCTATAGTCTTTCCAGGAGAACGGGTCACTTGGATATTTGGTTGGATTTCAAATATGCAAGCTTGGAAATTGATGAAAAAGGGGTACACAACTTATTCAGCTATAACAAAAGACTTGGAGTAATCTATTCCAAATCTAATAAGGTTTTGTTGATACATGAATTTCTTGATGTGTTCCCTAATGAATTACCTAGATTGCCATTGAATTAGGAGATTGAGTTCATTATTGATCTTGTACCTAGCACTTAACCTATCTCCATTCTTCTTAATCGCATGGCACCCTTGAAATTAAAATAACTAAAATCTCAGCTCCAGGAGTTAACTAATAAAGGCTTCATTCATCTGAGTGTTTTATCGTAGGGGACACCCATACTCTTTATGAAAAAAAGATGGAACGCTATAATTGTGTATTGATTATTGCCAGTTTAATAAGGTTACTATCAAGAATAAATATTCTCTCCCTCATATTGACGAATTGTTTGATCAGTTACAGGGGGCAAAATATTTTTTGAAAATACATTTGAGGTCGGGTATCATCAGTTGAAGATTTGTAAGGAAGATGTGCCTAAGACCACCTTTTGTACACGTTGGCACTACAAGTTCATTATAATATCATTTGGTTTGATGAATGCCCCAGCTGCCTTTATGAACTTGATGAATCATATCTTCAAACCATTTCTAGATAAATTCATGTTGTGTTTATCAATGATATTTTGGTATACTCCAAAAGTGAGGAAGAACATGACCAACACCTGAGGATAACGTTATAGACTCTGCTAGAGCATAAAGTTTATACAAAATTCTCCAAATGTAAATTTTGGGTGACCAGCATTAGGTTTCTTGGTCATGTAGTGTCATAAGAAGGGATACGAGTTAATCCTCAAAAAGTACAAGCTGTAGAGAGTTGGCCCAGGCCTATGACTATTACAAAAATCTGAAGTTTCTTAGGCTTAGCTCGACATTACTTGAAGTTTGTTAAAGACTTCTATAAGATTTTCATGCTATTAACTAAATTAACTCAAAAGGGAGTGTGTTTCAAATGGACACCCACATGTGAAGAAAGCTTTCAAAAGCTAAAATGATATTTGATGATAGCTCCAGTATTAGCATTGCCATTTGGATCTCATGGCTACGTAATGTATTGCGGTGCATTATGAATAAGAGTTGAATGCGTGTTGATGTAAAATGGGAGAGTAATTGCATATGCATTATGACGACTGAAGAAACATGAGCAAATTAGCCTATGTATGATTTAGAAATGGTAGCAATAGTCTTTGCTTTGAAGATATGGAGGCACTATTTAAATTGAGAAACATGTGAAATTTATATAGACCGCAAAAGTTTAAAATATATCTTCGAACAAAAAGATCTTAATCTTTAACAATAAAGATGGATGGAGTTGGTGAAGGACTATGAATGTTCAATAATATATCATTCCAACAAGGCAAATGTGGTAATGGATGCATTAAGTCACAAATTAACAAGTAATTTGGCTTGCCTTCTTCTTTCTAGAGTAGAAAAGCTAACGTGTTTTTACCTAGAATTTGAGTAGCTTGGCATACAACTAAAAGTTCTGAATCAAATGACAATTTTAGTTCACATGAGGTTACAATTGATGATGGTTGATTATGCTAAGAAATCTTAGAAACAAGACCCATAATATGTAGGTCTTAGATAGAGGGAAAAGGTGGAACCCAATTCCAATTTGATGAAATAGGAGTGCTTAGAAAGGAAAGGTGATCATGGGTTCCCTCTAGTGTTTGTGAGGATTTGTTATATCCAGCTCATAATTATACAATGCACCAAAAAGTGTCTAAGATGTATCATGATTTGAAAGACATGTTTTAGTAGGAAGGCATAAAACGAGATGTGCTTGAATATGCTACTAAATGTCTTATGTGTCAACTAGTGAAAGCAAAACATCAACATTCAACAAGATTACATCAATCCATTAAAATTCTGAAATGGAAATGAGAGAGCATAACGATGAACTTCTTAGTTAGATTGCTAAAGTCACCAAAAGGTTATGATTCAATTTGGGTCATCATTGGTTGCTCAACCAAATTAGTTCATTTCTTACTAGTTAAAATAATTTATTTATTTACTCAATATGCGCAAATGTATCTTGATTAGATAGTTCCTTTGCATGGTGCGCCATTGATAATTATTTTAGATCGTAGTACTCAATTTACCTTTTATTTTTGGTAGTCATTCCAACAATCCTTAGGTACTCAATTACAATTTAGTATGGCTTTTCATTAGCAAACTAGTGGTCAATCAGAGTGAATGATTCAGATTGTATAAGATATGCTTCAAGCATATGTGATGGAATTTGAAAGGAATTGGGAAAAATATTTGCCACCTATTGAGTTTGCCTATAACAACAGTTACCAATCCAATATTCAAATGGCATTGTTTGAGGCATTGTATGGGAGAAGATATAGGTCTTTGATAGGTTAGTTTGAGCCTAGAGAGGCAAGGCTATTAGGACTGGATCTTGTAACAGACGTCATTGAGAAGGTACAACTGATTTGTAATTGAATGAAGGTGGCTCAAGACCAACCGAAATCATACTCAAATAAGAAAAGAAGGGAATTGGAATTCAAGATTGATGATCAAGTGTTTCATAAGGTATCTGATAAGTGAAAAATGTACCTATAAAAATGACGGACATCACCTCTTAAATAGTTATTAAATTGTGGTTTTTGTTTAACTTTTCC